>JACBWW010000164.1:10904-142158 GCA_020086605.1 Lanius collurio | reverse complement strand
TGCACAGGCAATGGAACCAAGGTACCCTGGGAAGGCTGTAGGGACACAGTCTGGTTGTGTTGGGGTGGGGTGAGGAGGCCAAGGGGCAGCTGATTCTGAATTTGGCAAGGGATGCAAAAAATAACGAGAAAGGTAGGTATGTCAGACAGAAGAGGAATGTCAAAGAAGGCACTCATTGCCCCTCTCCCCCGCCCCTCCCCAATGAAAAAGGATGGCAAACTGCAAACAATGGATGAGGAAATGTATGAGGTACTCAACAACATTTTTGCCTCCATTTTCAATGGGAACCTCTCTTTCCACACTTCTCAAGTGAGTGGAATGCAAGAAGGGGATTGGAGGAGCAAAATGCTTCCCACTGTAAGTGAAGAAAGAACAGGTTCGTGACCACTTGAAGAATGTGATTGTACATAAGTCCATGGAACCTGGCGGGATGCATGCCAGAGTCCTGAGGGAATTGACTGATGTCATTGCCAAGCTATTCTCCATCATATTTGAAAAGTCATATCAATCAGAAATCCCAGATGATTGGAAAAAAGGAAACATAGTACCCATGTTTAAAAAGAGTAGAAAGGAGGATCCTGGGAACTACAAACCAATCATCTTCCACTCTGCGCCCAAAAAGATCATGGAATAGAGGTGGTGCTAAGGAGAGCTGTGCTAAGCCCATGAAGGAAAGGGAAGTGATTTGGGACAGCTGTCATGGCTTCACCAAGGACATGCCTTGTCTGATCAACCTAGTGGCTTTCTATGGTGGAGAGACTACATCAGTGGGCAAGGGAAGGTCTGCAGTTGGCTCTTATCTGGATTTATGAAAGGCTTTGAACATAGTCCTGTACAACATCCTTTTCTCTAAATTGGAAAGAGAAGGACTTGATGGGTAGAATGGTTGGATGAGGAATTGGTTGGACAGTTGCATCCAGAGGGTAGTGGTCAATTGCTCAGAGTCCTGATGAGTGTCAGTGACCGGGGGCGTCCCTCAGGGGTCTGTTTTGGGACTAATGCTATTCAATGTCTGCATCAATGACAGAGATAAGTGCACCCTCAGCAAATTTGCAGATGGTACCAAACTGAGTGGTGCAGTTGATACACCTGAAGGAGGGGATACCTTCCACAGGGGCCTGGACAAGCTCGAGAAGTGGGCCCATGGAAACATCATGAGATTTAACAAGGCCAAGTTTAAAGTGCTAGACCCGAGTTGGGGCAATCTACCACCTAGGGTACTGCATCCAGCTTTGGGGTCCCCAGCGCAGGAGGGATATGGACTTGTTGGAGCAAGTCCAGAGGAGGGACATGAAGATGATTAGAGGGACAGAACACTTCTCCTGTGGGAAAAGGCAGAGAGGTTGGATAGTGCTTTGAGCAACCTAGTCTAGTAGAAGGTGCCCTGACTAGAGTGTGTGTGTAGTGGGGTGTTGGAACTAGATGGTCATTAGTTTCCAATCCAAACCTTTCCATGATTCTCCAGCTGTAAAATCACCAGACGTGACAAAAAAAAAAAAAAAAAAAAGCATAAAATATAGAAAAGACAGAAATCATAATCACTTCAAGACCTGTCTGTCTCTCCCTTCCTCTTACACCAGATAGCAGTAGTTATCAATGGATAACTCCATTTTTTTTACAAAGCAGACTTCCTCATCCATCTCCTGCCCATGGGATAAAGAGAAGGAAGCCTTCCTTATACTAGAAAGATCTGCTTTTGTAGCCTTAAGAAGCAAAGCAAGAATATATACTTGAAAACCATCTCAAATGTTGATATTACTCCTGTTTGCAACAGCATCCATAGTCCCAGAAATTCCTTCGGGAGTAGGGGTGACATTTTCAAAATGACCCACTGTTGAATCCTTGCTTCTGCTTCTTCTGAGTTACATTATATATATGCAAGAATTTTTTGCTGAGTGAAATTGTCCAACCTCTTTGGGAGAAGAAAAAGAGGGAAAGGGCACCAAACACACCTTTCTGAAACACTTTAGTTTTGGGCATAAGTACAAAATTAAAGAAGATAAATGTTTCCTGCAGGAGCAATTCTACTACTTAATATCAGTAATCAATCACTTACAAGACCATTGTGTGGAACTCTCAGCCCCAACTTCCAGCTAAGGTCATCCCAATCCATCCCCAAAAGGAGTGCCTACTCCCAGCACAGAACATTTTTTTCAAGCTGCCCTGCACTGATCAGCTTTATTTTTATGGACTTACTAAATGCCAATTCTGTCAGAGAGACACCTCCCCACTCTTTAGAGCAGAGGATGGTGGACACCTGTGTTTTAATTGCTGGTCTGACCTGGCAGATTAATTTAAACCCTTCTCCCTGCTGAGAGCGCCACACCATGAGAATACAAAAATAATCTCATTTACCTTCCACTTCATCAGTGATATCGATGACAGACCTTTCGCTGACTTGGGGCTTTAATAAGCTGCAATGTAATTATATTACTGTACTTTAAAGTGTTATACTTTTATATTCTATACCATAATTATACCGCACAGAATTAATTGCATGCAAATGTGTTAGGATGTCATTAATAAAATTTATTGTGCATTCTTCCAAGTATATTACAAGAAATGATCATAACATGGTAATGATGAGGTGTCACAATTTTTTGGAAAGTCTGAATGGGAGGGTAAGGGCTGTTGTACAATTATTGTTATGCTGCCTAATGCAATACCCCAAGAGTTTTTTCAGGAGATCTCATGCACTGCCACTGTTGCTTATTCAAGACCCACAGACACTGCTGAAACAAATGTATTCTCAAGCGATGGCTTAAAGCAGAATTTTCTCTGTACCAGGCCTTAAGCACTCCATGTCTGTGAATGTCGCTCCACATGCCTGTATAACATATTGTACAACCTAGGCTTAATCTTGAGCAGTCTACAGTCTTAGAAATATCTGAAAAAGCTTACAATGGTCTCTAATATTAAGAAATTAAATTTAAAGTATTTTATCTTCCTATGGTGCTTTAATTTGTACCACAGATTTTTTCATTCCTCTAATGCTGCTATCAGACACACAGTTTTTTTAATGCATAGATTTTCCATGTGCATCTCCAAGCCATTAAGTAGCATGGAAACTACACTACTTAACATTAGTAAGTAGCATAATTCTGCTACTTAAACTAGAGTAATACTGAGAAAAATGTGCTGTAAACAAAATAGGGAGCATGCCAAAATGGGATGTCTGACACATGATCTATGGGGATCTTCACACTCCAGTACCTTGCACATACAGTGAATCATCCATACTGTAAAGTAGTAACTTAATTTCTCAAACAGCAACATAAAGCAATATTTAATGAAGTAATGGACAGCAAAATTCTTAAGAAAATCCTTAATGTCAGTTCAGAGGACGTTAAGGCTTGTGACAACTCATTAGAAATATTAGCTGCAAAGTCTGTGACAGCAAAATCAGATAATTTGTGGATTAAGGTAAGGACAGAACACACAGGTTTAGCTCTGAAAGCTTATATGTTTAAATAAGTTCCACTTATAATTTAATTTCACAATGTTTCTAACAAGAGGACAAAAAAACAAATAGACTCTACTGCTGTTAATATATTTGTCACACAATTTTTGCAGCTTTGATGAGCTTTGCCATTTTAGGTGGACAGTAGTTTTTATATTGATTTGGGCATTAATCAAAACACATTTTTTTATTTCAGAATTAGCATACCAGAAATGTTTTGTACGTTATCATGCTAATATGTTCTATCAAAGACTAAATTAACATTTTACTACTGCTAACCAGAGGCAATGCTTCATATACAATTCAGATGATGTTGCCAAAGTTTTCACATTACCAGCTGTTTAAATTGAGGGTGCTTAATATATTTGGACCTAAAGAAAGATCTTTTGAAAATAACCTAACAAAGCCCCCCACAGTCCACTACCAGTATTCCCAGAGATAATGAAGCCCCATACTGTTCCTGATCTCTATTGTGCTTCCTGTAATGAGGTAAAGCACAATGTTCCAAACACCATTATGCAGCACCATTTTCCATCTTCACCTTCCTTTCATCTTTTCAAATATCTTTTAGTCTCAACAGTATTCTGAAAAAAAGATAGGAGAGCAGAAGAGTGGAGGGAACTGTTAACCTGCTGCAGCTGAACTGCTTTCATTTCCTGGGAGTAAAAAATAATGACATAGTGGTAAGTCTGTATTTTGCTGTTTTCCACCATCTTCGCATAAAAACTGCTGCTCTTCTTCTAAAGCAACCATCCAGTGTCAAGAGTTACCATTATGCATTAGTATTTTGCTGGCAAAATTCCTGTCTGCCACCACAGAGGTTTCCTATGGCAAACATCCCAGTTTCATCCTACCTATAAATGCACAGATCGTGCAGCAGCTACTGCTTGCCAGGGAACAATCATTGATCACCACTCAAGCGAATTTTCTTGACTTTAGTGAGATCTGTATAACAAGATTCAGCATGGCATCTGTGAAATAGTGGCAGCAGAAGCTTGTATCTTCAACAGGGATGTAGAAATTTTGCCAGGAATCTGATAGCAACAGTTGAGGGTAGAGGGAAGTTTTCACTTTTTGTCTGAGAATGGTTCCTATCTACAATGAGGAACACAGTTTATGCACTCTGCTTAGACTTAGAATAAACATTATCTGGGTTTAAGTTCAAGGTGTCACTTAGAAAAACAGATATACTGAATTATAGAATTTAACACAGAATCCTAACATCACCCTTACATAGCTAACCATGATTTAAAAATAATTCGATAGTGCCAAAGTGGATTATCCAGGAAGTTGACTTGCTCCAAAGAATTACCCATCTCCTTTTTGTCACTTTTTGATAGTCAAGAGTGTTAAAAAGACTTTTTCATCAAGGTAAAGACATCACCAAATTTTAGCAATGTCAAATCAGAGGTACCAAATTCCTGAATACTGATACTGTCTCAGTCAATGATGTGAAGAAATACCAACTCCAGAAATAATGGCAAAGAACAAAAGCTAGGCTGTTCCTCAAATATTATTTACATTCACTCTAGGGTCTGCAGGAAGCCTGTACAAACCTGAGAAGAACTATTCTCCCATCAAGTTGCTCTCCACAGAATCAAAGTGCCAGAATCCCTATTAGTATCCCTCTGTAAATGTCAAATGTTTAGCAATAATTTAATGTTTAAGAGGCTAGGATTTGGATGACACTGCCAGTGTCTGTATCCACAAGGGAGTTCACAGCTCCTTAACCAAACACCAATAATTCAAGGCTGTGTGGGTTTCTGCTGTGATATAGTTGTCAAATAGCACCTGGGAGTTTACAATCACATCTTAGCTGTGGGTACTCTTAACTAATGGTGGATACATTTCTTCCTATAGAGGAGCTAAGATTACTCCCTCTGTCTCCTCTGGCTACTTTCCCAACCTATCATCACAATCTCAGTTAATCTGAGCTGATCCTCAGCCAGGTAATTTGTATCTCTGCTTTGCTCTTCTTTGTGATCAGAGGTGTTGCAGCATCCATCATAAATGGAAGATAGAAACTTATACATGTTTTCTTTGTCAATAGATTAAGAGTAAAAAGATTGCATAGTTCCTAAGGATGGGATTAATTTATTTTAACTGTTAGCCCCCTGAAGCCCACTCTGTTTTCCCATGCTTCCACTAAAAAAAAAAAAAAAAAAAAAAGGCAGATCCAGAAGGCAAGTTATTAGACCTAGTTCAAGTTTATATTTATCCTGATTTCAAAGCCTACTTCTCTCTCTCTTCACTCTGGGGATAGTCAAAGTGTCTAGCTCAGATTTGGACAGATTTTTTTGACCCCAAAGTTAGATCCCACACTAACTCCCAAATGGTCCCTTTTCTATTTGAACAGAAGTGGAAACTAAACCTGTGGCCTGCCCTATCCTCACTAGAATGATGTTTCTGGGAAAAAAAATTGTCCATAGTCATCTCCTGTCTAAGATCTGTCTAAGAGGAAGAAAGAAGACATTGAAAAATAGTTTCATCCTAGTCTGATAAAGATACCACTAAATCACTTAACAGTCCTTCACAAGCAACAGTGGTGAAAGCAGCTCTAATCTTTAAAGAAAGTGAAAAAACATCTACTCCAAATCATCAACTACTCCTTACACAAATTATGTCAACCACCTCAATCTCTCTGGCAGAGCCATCCTCAATTTTTACATCCCAGTGCTCCAAGCCCTCGGTTTTAGAAGCTATGTAAGAATTCATTTCGTTTCAAGGCAGGCTGTAATCCCCTGAAGATGATGCAGCTTTTCATCAGCTTCCAGTCAGATTTTTTCCAAAGACTTTCTAAAATCATAGATTTGCAGAAAGAGGAAAAAAAATCAAATTCCAAACACTTGCTTAATTCTTCAAAGAGATATGAAATCAAGAGTATTTTTCTTCTAATGAATAATAATGTATTTGAAAAATATAGCTTTTACTTACAAATGTTTGATATTCAGAGTTGACTACTATTAGTGACCATTCTCTTTTGGAAGACAGATGGCATTTTCCACCTGCGTTGGTATAACAGTTCAAGAAGAGATATTGCTACTTTAACAATATATTTAGTTTTTTAGAATCTGGGATCTGCAACGGAGAATTCCCAGATTTAAGCTCTGTATGCTCATGTAGAAAAGTTATTTCCTTTCTAGGTTTCAGAAGCCCTTCTTAGATAAATGTGTTCTCCTTTTCTGTCAACATCAACGGATGGCAATGGTAAGCAAGAAAAAGAACTAAGAGAAAACTTAATTCTTAGTACTTTGACTGTGACACCACTTCTGAGTTTTACAGTAAGATTTTCTGGAAAGCTGGTGCCCAAAAATGTAAAGAACTGAAAAAAGGGAAAAAAAAAAAAAAAAAAAAAAAAAAAGCCAAAAAAACAAGTTATTACCTAAAATTTCTTGCTGTTTCTTCTTTAATTTTATGGAATGCATCTAACATTCAAAGAGAAGTTTGAAGAATTTAGTGCACCTTTGGGAGACCAACTACCACTGATGGTCTTGGCTTACATGTTTTCCAGCATAGATTACAATACCAGTCTTGATCTAGCACAATGTAATTGCCACTCATTTATGAAACAAGCACAAACTACTACTACAGCCCTTCACATGTAAGAGGTAACACAGCACACAGGGGATCAGTAACAGAGCTTGCAGCATTTGACTAACGAGCCAGGAGCCAAGGCTGCTTACTCCATCATTAGGGTGAAAAAGTGTCGGAATAGTTCTATAATTTCTGCATCAGCTCATCACCCAAAGTGCAAGGCAGCTTGCTGAAACAATGAAGCCCAGAGACCTGTTACTTTCCAGCCTACTGAGACATTTGTTATCAGTGTTGTGCTTTCAAAGACACAACAATTTCTCTGCCTGGGAAAGAGGTAAATTTCTGCTCTCAGAAGAAATCTGTTTTTTCATTAAGACACAAAAAGAATAAACCAAAACATTAATCAGAGTGTCACAATAGGGTATCCAGCGAGAGGAGTGGATATTTAAAAAGGCTTTCTTTAACCCAGGAATGAAAATATTCTGACTAGTCCCTGTAGAAGGAAAACATGCTCTCAGAAGTGCATTTGAGAGCAGGCTCTGAAATGCAGGTGCCCACGAAAGGAGCCTCTTGATTGTAAGTAAGATTTTCTTAAGCTCCCTGCAAGCCTGACCTTTTCTGGGTTTCATTGCCTTTGTACTACTCCTTGTCCCCAGAGACAGGAAAAGCTACTACCTTTGACTGATGCTAGCAACTCCTCTCCTAGGGAGTAAGAAAGAGAGAATCAGATGAAATTATCGGGAAGAGCTTAGTTCATTTTTCACCCATTGCATGGGAGCTAAGCCATTGCTGAAATTAGAGGTAGTTAGCTGTTCCCTGGCCAGTATAAACTAAACCAGCAGCTGCAGCTGCTTTGTACTACAATCCACAGGAGAAACTGAGCTGCTGCTAGTAATAAATCAGCATAATTTAATTTTGATTTAATGTTTATCCTTTTTTCCTCCAGTAGCTAATAGTATTTTGATCCTTTTAAACACTCCTGTCTCTCACCATAAACTTATTTTGATAAACTGCTGCAGACATACCAAACTTTAGTTTTGAAAATACCCTTTCTTCCAGAAACCTTCCATCTGTAGAGCACTACTGTATCTCCTCTAATATTTAAGTGATAAGCCCATTCAATTACCAATATGTTGCTTGCAATTTTGGTTTCACTTGTGAAACTTCCTGTGACAGCTCAGCTTGGGGGAGAGAGGGGGAGTGTTATGTTCGCAGCAAGAACAAGCTGTAATTACAAGCTGCAGATATAAATATGCACCTCCAAACTACACAGAAAGTGAGTTGCTTTAGCCATTAAAGTTATCCAGCAGTGTAAACAGTTGAAGACTGTAATGACAGCTTGTTCTCATTTCCTTGTTTAGAGAAATTGGACTGCTTCTGGCTGCTATCAATTAGCACATCTCAACACTTTGCAGGATTGTGGCTGTCAGCGACCCCACATTCATGTGTCAAGATAGAAGTCATGTTCATCTGAATATCTATCCTTGCCTTTGCTAAGCTTGATGACAGCTTGGGTTGCTAAAACACTCAGTCTGGCACTTCACCGAGCAACAGCTTGCAAGAGCAATAATAATAATAACAACACATCTTTATAATATGGTAATACATTTGTAATAGATAGAATCTATTTCTAGCTGGAGCATAAAAGGCTACACTGGAACAAGATGGGTTTCAGCTTGATCACTTTATCCAGTACCCAACACCTACACTAAGGCATCAAAAGAAGTCAAAGTCTCATATTTTATTTATAAAAGGCCTGACTTTTTAAAGAATTGTTAGAAATGGAAGGAGACATGTATCAATGAATATTTTAACGATCTAAATAAATAAAGCATAAGTGATGAAATGTGGAACTAGGTAATTTTTCAGTCTTTAAGCAACTGCTTAGGTGCCTCAGAACCAAGAAAGGAACAATCAATCTTTATATCTTTCATATAAAGTATTTTCTCCAATGTCTTTGCTCTGAACATATTCAGTAGTTAAGCTTATGTTTCCTATGTTACTGTTTCCTTCAAAAATTCATTTGAAGTGTTTTGGTGGAGGTAGGCTGCCTTCTCCAAGCATTTTTGTCACCCTTATTTTGGATGAGACAGTCAGATCTGGAAAAGTTAAACTTAGCCTAAGTCACTGCTGCTACACCTGGCCTTCCTCAGCAGCTCAGGTAATTTAGTGCATTGCTCTGGGTCGTGAGACGTGACATAACCCTAAATACTGAAAAATTACAAAGAACTACCAGCAAACATGAAAAAAAATTTTGTCTTTTTTAGGAATTACTCTTGGCTGCTTTAACTCATCCCCATTTCAGCTCATACATGAATTTCCACAGTATTTAATTCTGACAATCAGTATCTAGAATTCAATTCCCAGAGCCTCCATTCTGACACAATGTGAAGTTATCATAATTAAAGGTATTTGAGAAGGTTTTGAGCTATTTAAATTCAGAAAAATTAGTTGCATTTAAATGAGCTGTTTATTAATTAGAATTAGATTTATTCTTTCCCATCTGCAGTTTAGAAGTCTTTGATTTCTGTATTAAGGGAAAGTAACCACATATTTATAACCAACTTAAGTCTTGCCTCCTGCTCCCTTGTTCAAAAGAAGCAAAAGTCAGCTGTCTTTCTTTCTTGCCACACTGATAATCATTGAATTTCTTGAAACAAATGGAGTTCTCTGAGCATTTCAATCAGTGGACAAGATCATTGCAACAGTTTGGACTGGGTTTCAGATTTTCTGCCAGACTTAACACTCAAAATGTTACGTCTCATAAAACAGTTTTAGAATTATAGAATGGTTTGTGTTGGAAGGAACCTTTACAATCGTCTAGTTCCAACATCCCTGCCACCTCCTACTACACCAGCTTGCTCAGGCTCCCGTCCAACTTGGTCCTGAACACTTCCAGAGATGGGGCAACCACAAATTCTCTGGGCAACCTGTTCCAGTGCCTCACCATCCTCACACCAACTTCCTCCTATCCTATCTGAATCTACTCTCTTTTAGCTCGAACCCTTTTCCCTTTTCCTGTCACTACATGCTCTTATAAAAAGTCACTCACAGTCTTTCCTGTAGCCTCCCTTCAGGTACCATAGGGCTGCAGTTAGGTCACACCTAGGATGGCTCTTTTCCAGGCTGAGCAAATTCAATTCCCTCAGCCTTTCCTCACATGAGAGGAGTTCCATCCCTCTAATCATCTTGGTGACCCTCTTCTGGACTCTTTCCAACAGGTCCATGTTTTTCTTGTGCTGAGGTCTCCAGAGCTGGATTCAGTACTCCAAATGGAGTCTCATCAGAGTGGAAAGTAAGTGGCTTAATGTTTGTCCATCCTATATTTAACAGCTACAATCAGTAAAGTTTCCTTTATTTTTGTTTCATTAATTCTTGTCAATAAATATTGAACTTGTTGAGAAGAATATTTCAACTATTTTCAAATTATTTGAAAATTAATATCACATCAAAAGTTTTGGAGGAAGGAATAGGCTCACAAAACTAATGAAACGGTAGAGTTAGCATACCATGTCTAGAAATCTAGGTTTACTTCTTTTCTTCTTTTGGGTTCAGCTCTCATCATCATGTATTTTGGGTGGAAAATTTTATTTAAGCCATGGGATAAACTAGGTAAATAGAGGGTCCAAGCATTCACCTCTTTCTTGACTCCATCAGAACACAAGATAACTTGGAGGAGCTGGCTCTCACTCCTCTTTGTTGGGGTTGTGACACTTGAAGAAACAGGGTCCTATCTCAAAAAAAAGAACACTCCAGATCAGGAGGAAGAATACTTTGGGACACTTTGGAGCCACTAACCATAGAGTCTGCTTGCTGATCCTGTAGATATTGACATTGTAGATGTCCTGTAGACATTTACATTGTAGATATTGACATTGTACAGTTTTTACTAGGCAACGACTTGGGAACAATCATGACCTTATCTATAGCTTAGGGTTTTGGGAAGATGCATGCAAAGCAACTAAAGTCCCATTATAGTATTGATTCCTTGAGAGGCCTCCTAGAAACAGAGACTAGACAGGAGTAAGAGAATAAAATAGGTAGTTATTTGAAAGGCCATCAAAGGTACCCCCTGGGGAGCCACAGGCTATTGCCAAAATGGACCCCAAGATGGACGGCAGGTCACAAGTTCCTCACACTTTTATAGGTTTGGTTCATTTCCATATCAGAGTTAATTCTCCAGTTAAAGCTTCAGTTTAATGATGTAATTCCCCCAGCCTCCCCCAACTCCAGAGGCCCCCTGGTAGGCCTAGGACCATCTAGGTGTCCTTGGCTCGCAGAGGCTTTGTTATGTCTACATAGCACAAGTGAGCAGAAATTAACAGACCACAAGAAACCCCAGAGTTACACTCTAAGCAGTACAGAATCTGAAAAATATAAAGGTTAAAACCTGAGGCAACAGTATAAGGAGACTAAACCTTCTTATCTCATATTCTAGTTACCAAAAACTTCGCATTTTTTGTGAAACTATAGGTGAACTTATATCACAGACAAAGTTAAAAAAATTATATCACCAAATCAGGAAGCTGACAGAGAACCTTTGCCTGTGAAAGCTAACAGTGTCCAGAGGAACAGAGAATGTAATGTTCCCTGCTTTAGAGACTTGTAATAAAACTTTCAGTGCTTCATAGTGCCTCTGGTAGCTCTTCAGACCCTTTCTAAGGAGCTGTGACTCATCAGCTGAAGAATCCTAGTCTGGGGTTCACTTTTTTTCCTGAGGCCATGCCATCTTTACTTTAGTGCCTACACCTATAAAAGAAGTTGAAAATGTTATGATTCTGCATTGTTTGGCATATTCCACACTCCCAGCAATAAAATGGTTTTGTTGGAAAGAATGGCAGATGTGATTATGTAAAACATTCTTACATTTACAAGTTATTGCTCTGTTCTACAAAAGTTGCTCCTGGTTAAAATTTCATGTTAATAGCATTGGGGAGTAGCAGGAGACAAAGCCAACGCAATGAAAGAAGCTAATAAAGCAAGGCATCTCTGGGCCTTCTGCCTCCCTGTGTTATCTGTACTGTACTTTAATTCAGCTACACATCCTAAATTTTATAGAGGTATCAACCTGAAAACTCTAATTGAGAACACTTTGGCTAACGTGTATGTGAATCAAGAAGGCTTTTGATAAGATTGAAAAAGGAAGAAGAAAAAACTCCATTGGATATGAGTCCTTCAGAATATTTTTATGTGTCTTTCTGGGTTGTGTGTATTCTTCACAGATCTTCATGCTACAAAAATAATAATGGGGAACACATAGGGAAGGGAAATATGGTCAGAAAAATTCCTATGAGTTTTAATTTTCTTCGAATGAAAAACAACTTCAAAAAAGACCTGGAAAGTTTAAAAGATGATATTGAGATGCCAGAATAATGACAACATTTGTGGCACTGTTAATGTGAATCAATATCAGAGTGACAGAATGTCAGTACAAGTTATCCTACTATGGAAATAAACACATCAGGAAATTTAAGACCTAATTATGTTGTGTGTGGAAAACTTGTAGCAAGAGATACAAAGAAAAGTTGAGTTGGTGCTGTATCAGTAAATCTGAGACCTAAATCAAAAAATCAAACATTAATACATTACTTAATGTCTTTTCCCCCTTGGAACAGCATCCACAGGCATGAATAGCACTGGTTCCCTGTCCAGACAGAATACTGTTCACCACAGAAAGGGAGAAGATAGAAAGAATGTGGGTCTGTAAGTCCCCTCTGCCTGGCAAAATTCTAAGATTTCCAGAGAGTTTTTGGCCCAGCCATAAATCAGAGCCTTATGCCATGTGCACTTTCAACTGAGGAAATAGGCTGACTTAACAGTACATTTATATGGCAAAAAAAAAAAGCTACAGAAGAATGAAGAATAAGGCCTGTCATGTGCAAATAATATAGGATGAGGTGAAAATTAGGATCTTGACAAGTAATAATAAGAGCTTTTAGGTGATGGTCAGCTGATTCTGTTGAGGAAAGAACTGAAAGAGCCACTGGGACTTTTCCCTCCTAAGCCCAATGCCCTGAAAGGATGTCGGCACTCAGAAGCATTTCTGTAAAGCTCAGTCCCAAATCCAGCTCACATGCTCTGATTAGCCACACTCTTTGCTCAGAGCCAGGTGTACAGCATGGTTGAAAACAATGAGGACACAGATGGACTTGGATAGGAATACTGTTACCAAGAATACTGGGAACATGACCCAGAAGATCAGAAACCAGCATTAGGTGCAAATTTTTAAACTGTGAACATTCCAAAATTCATTACAAAAATGCTTGAACTGCATTGATGTTAGTGGATCAGGATCCATTTGAATATAAGAAAAAAAATCAGGAAGCCTGCCAGAATAAAAAACCTGTGACACAGTCTCAGTGTTATATACCAAAAAATCATTAAAGAGGAAACTGTTGGAAGAGCTAAAGGGAAGATTACAAGGCATATGCTTTGCCTGTTTTAGTAATTTAAAAAAGCTTAATTGCGGAGTTTTCTAACTTCATAACTGAAGCAGAATTTTAAATAAGACCACGTAACGGTTGCAGGACTATTTTGTTGAATAACCAAACCATCAAAATTATTTTGATATCTTCTACGAAGCATCACAGAAGTAAAAAATTTCTATACAATTGTTTACTGCTTATAAAAACTCAATTAATCTGAACTCAAGAATCTGTACTAATGCAAACAGTTTAGGCCTTGGGCTCAAAATGTGCAACCAAGTGTTTATTATACTATTTATCTCCTTAGTGCACTTTTTACTTTCCCTTTCCTTCTGCTGCCTGCTATATATCATCAGCAATTTTTACCTTGAATTTTTCACCTGAAAAAATAAATTTGGGAATTTTATGAATAAATAAACCAAAACAACACACATTTCTACAAGAACGTTCCTTAATGAAAAAGCAGATACACATGCACACACACCCCACTGCCCCGATTTTCTCTTATTGCCCTCCTGTGCTTTTGTAAACAGTTTCCTGTTCAGGTAGGCATTTTCAGCTGGAGTTATAAAAAAAAAAGAGAGCTCATTTAGGAAGCTGTAGGGAAGCTTCACCATATGGTATGCCCAAAGGATACACTAGCAACACAATAAACTGAAACTCATCATGTCATACTGTTGTATTAACCATCCCTCATTGCCTCCAATTGTAGCAGAGGTCTGAACCAGAAAATGTGAGATAATGCATACTCGATAGTTCTCATTCTCCAAGTAGGCCGTAGCAAAAATTATTTCTGAGGAATAAAATAAAAATGTGCAGGGAGAATAAAAACTGTATTGAGGAGACCAAATATTACCTTTTCTGTTCCTAAATGGTTTCCAGGTACAGTAACACACAGGCCATCCAGAAAAGTAAGGGTACTGCCCCAGTACCTAAGTTGCTGTATTATTATATCAGAGTTAATGTGTTATGTTATGTTATATGTTATACTATACATTTATTACATTATATGTATTAGAATAGTACATATTATTATATCACAGATATAATAAAAGCCCTCAGCTTTCTATTTCAACAGATGATCAACTATTGCCCTGCAATGTAAGAAGAATACAATCCAAGTGCTTGTGAGGCCTTTGTACTGGTCTAAAAGTACACAGATGGCGCAAGGTACCTGACAGTCTGACCTAGAAATTCATCTGGTCTGAGGACCTTTGCACACTCTCTTTGTAGCCTTGAATGAAAATAAAAGCTTTTAGCTTTGCTTCTTTTTTCACAAAACTCTCCACTACCAACCACTGTTAAAGTTTCACACAGTGAGGTACCTGAAAAACCTCTGCTGAAACTCTATGATTTGGGAAAAAGGCAAAAGAGAAAGAAGCAAGAAAAGAAGGAAGGAGAAAGACAGCTCACTTCTACTGTCTTTGAAAAAGAGGAGCAAGGTGGGATTAAAGCATCAGATGAGACAGTTCTGACACAAAGTACAACGGACCAAAAAAAGAGATTCATCACAGGTTAGAACATCTGTGTCTGCCAGCTGATTTTTGGCAGCTGCTGCTGCAAGAGCTACCACTTGCCACTGCTCTTCTGACCAGTGGCTGGGGACAAAACACAGCATCCATCACTTGCACAAAAAGCTCTTTATTGCTCATCAGCAATGCTTCTTGTGCTACAGCTCTGAAGGGTGGCGGGTGAGTTCTCTAGCCTGTTTTTTCTTAGCTAAACTGAACTACTTTCAGGCATCTCTCAGAAGACACGACACAAAAAAAACAAAAACAAAAACAAAACCAAAAACAAACCACAAAAGCTTTTGTTCAGCAATAATCAGTACTGCAATTCAGCATCCACTGTCTTTTCCTTTCATAGAAATATAGAAGCATAGAATGTTTTGGATTGAAGGGGACCCCACTGCCATGGGCAGGGATGCCACACACTAGACCAGGGTTTCCAAATCTCCATCCAACCTGGCCTCAAATACTTCCAGCAATGGGACATGCACAGCTTCTCTGGGCAACTTGTTCCAATCCCTCCCCACTCCCACAGAGGGGGATTTTCTTCCTTAATCTAATCTAAACCCACTATATTTCAGTTTAAAACTAATCCACCTTCTCTTACCCCTGCATACCCTTCTCAAATGTCCCTCTCCAGCTCTCTTGCAGACCTCCTTCAGTTACTGAAATGTTGCTAAAAGGTCTCCTTGGAGCCTTCTCTTCCCCAGGCACAACACTCCCAACTTTTTCAGTCTGTCTCCATAGGAGAGTTGCTCCAGCCCCCGATCATCTCGGTGGCTCTTCTCTGGAATCACTCTAGCAGGCCTATGCCCTTCCTGTGCTGGCCAACACCAGGCTGGATGCAGTACTCCTGGTGGGGCGTCATCAGAGCAGACTAGAGAGGGAGAATCCCCTCCCTTGCCCAGCTGGTCCTACTGCTCTTGATTCAGTCCAGGACATTTTTGGATTTTGGGGCTGTGAGCGCACCAAGTCATGCAGAGCTTTTCTTTCACCAACACCCTCAAGTACTCCTCTTTAGGGCTCTTCTAAATCCTTGTCCATCCAGCCTGTATTTGTGCTTGGGATTATCCTGGCCCATGTGTAGGACCTTTCTCTTGACCTTGTTGAACTTTATGAGGTTCATATGGACCCACTTGAGACTGTCAAAGTCCCTCTGGATGACATCCCTTCCCTCCAATGTGTCGACTGCACCACACAGCTTGGTGTCATCAGCAAACTTTCTGAGGGTGCATGAAATCCCAACTGTTTCATTTGTATTTATATTTATTTTATTTTTTCCTTCACTTTTAAATATGAGATGTCATTATTCAATTTAGAAATTACCCCTCTAACCCAAAATCTACATCACAAGTCAAAATGGAATGTAATTATAAACTTTTAGTGTCATGAAATTAAATTACAAGACTATCTTATGCAATTACATGAAACATTCTGAATGGATGGTAAAATTGCACTTTACTACTGTTAAGTGAAGCTGGAAATGGGACAGGGTGTTGATAGGAATCAGTTAAAAATGTAAAATTGATCACTAATTGACCAAAACTTCACAGATAATCAACCTAATAACAGCTAATCAAAAAAGAGTTACAAGTTAAACAAATAAATCCTTCACTCACAGTCCCTCCTTTTGATACCCTGCTCCCTATGAAGTGGGACTTTGTTCACTGATCATTTAAAACACTAGACATTTTTAGAGTTCATCCTTGCTCAAATTGTAGACAGACTTGAGACCAATTTCATAAAACAAAGCCTTCAGCACCAGTGGCTCCTGTCACAGCCCATTATCTCCTCAGTAGTATTGGCACAGCTGCCTGAGAGGCTTTGCTGTGAACCAGACCAAAGAATTGATAAAGCTGGATGTAATCCCATGGATTTTTAAAATTTTTGTTTTTTCAAGTCAAGTCACTTTCTCTGTCTAGATCTTGGCAGGAGCGGAAACATGCAGGCAGGTGGCAGTTATCTGCTGCCTGCTACTTCAAAAATTCTAGGTCACAGCCTAACAACTTATTTTCTTAGTTGTTCCTTTTAAACAGTTGCAGTTTAAACATGCAAAAGCAGTAATAAATACTCAGCATTTAAAACATGTCCCAGAATCTCAAACTTTGGAAAGAGGTATGTAGTAAAGCCTTGAATCTGTGCACAACTGCACTTCTGCACAAGAGTTATAGAACATTGATAATGTTGAAATTTCTTTTTTTTCCCCCCCACTTAAATAGTTCCCTTCCATTTTCCAAATACTTTTCATTTTCTTTTCTATAGTACCAACTTTGCAGCAGCTCGGGTTGCTGGACACTCTGGACTCTGTCTCCAGTTAAGAGGGGAGAAGGTGGGATTGTGTTCAGTCTACTCTGCTGTCTGGAGCCTTGAACCAAACCATTTGTGCTTGACTTGGAAAAGCTGAGCTGTAACAGATTGTCCCATACCACCTCAGTCTAACTAGGACACTGCAGTAGAAACCTACGCCTGCAATTAGGGGCCCCATGTGCAGAAAACTCCAAGCTTGGGCTTTGATGAGCAATAGTAAGTGGAAGTTGGAGGATTTATAATGTGCAGTTGTGAGGAAATCTGTCTTGAGAACATGTACTTAACTGATGGTATAGACATGCTGAGAGCTATTCTGCTGAGAGCAGTTTATTCCTGCAACACTCAGTTATTGCTTCAGGGGACTTTAAATATCATTTCTTGTGGCCCAGATGATCACAGGTATTCAGGCACATACAAGAAATGTAAGCTTTCCAGAGTGCTATTTCGCTGAGGCACAGATGGAGCTGTATGATTTATCTGAAGTCACCCAGGGATACAGCAGCAATCAACCTCACCAGGACTATTCCCCAAAGCACAGCCAGACTTCATAATAGATGCTGACTAAGTACACAGTCAGCACAAGAACTAGAAATGGATTCCTCCACTGAATTCTGTTTATTGCTATAAACAATTTACATGGATAACAGCTTGTTATGGGATCTGTGATTCATTGAGATGTCTTGCTAGATCATACTTACTGTATAATTTGAACTGTGGGTGCAACTAGTGTCTGTGAGGCTGAGCAGCTGGCTATGTTTTGGCTAACTTGTCGGCAATTCAAACAGGAGATTTCTAAACCATAACATCAGATTCAGTGGCAGGTGGCAGACAGCCCTGCATAGAGAGGAAGAAGTTGCAGAACAAGGCATAGAGAGGAAGGAGTTGTGGAAAAAGGCATAAAGTTGTCAGCAGTGAGTTACACTCATAGTCTAAAGATGACATCACATCATTGAAGCCACAGCTGCAGTTCTCGCATCATCTCCACAGCCTGGCTTTACCTGAACTGATCTTTTAAGTTTCACTGATAGTGATCTCAGCCCAGTTTCTCTTCTACACAAAGATTTTTTATACAACTTGACCATTATAGAGGTCTTGTATCTTTCATTGGTACCTACTATAAGACTCTTTAATCAGCAGTGCAGACTGGAAAGACCTCAAGATAAATGGGATTCAGATCCCCTCTGCCCTGTTTACTGTGCTCTTGAACATATGTTGAGAAGCCTGTAATGGTTTGCTGTAGCAACCAACTCACTGTGTAATGGGTGATGAATGAGTTATAATATTTTACTGTGCTTGGCTAAGTGCATGAAATGACATGTGCATGGAGCATATTTCAGGATTTATTCAAGTGCAAGCATTGAAACATTCACATTCTTTGCAGGAGGCAAAAGGAAATAAAAACTTTGAATTTTTTTTTTTTTTTTTTTTTTTTTTTTTTATAAAACTGAGGCATTCTTTGGAAGGGTTTGCTCTGGTTTTGCCATTTTGAAATACTAAATACAAATCAGTTTGGCGGAATTGTGCTTAAATTATATTCTAACATTTGCCACTATTTATAACTTCAGAGGAAAAGGGCTGTTTGTGAGATTCTCAGATACAGCTCTGTTAGATGCTGCAGGGAAACTGCCTGAGTCAGGGAAGCAGGAGGAAGTCAATGGCACAATCTGCCAAGAGCTGGACAACCCAACAGGCCTCTTCTGTGGGGTTTTTCTACACATATTTGACTTAGGTCTGTGGTGTATCAGTGAGATATCATTGATGACATTAACATCAGCTTACATTGTCCCCTCAGGTTGCTCTTTGCCATTTAGTTTCCTTTCTTTTATAGAAAGTGAGTTTTTCTAAGCGAAGGAACTGCACCATACCTGTCCTATATAATAGAGGACAATTGTAATATTATGGTATTGATAATTGTAAAAACAAGCTGTGGACTGATGCAGTAACCATAATTTGTCCTCCCATCTGTTTTAAGCTGGAGATTTTTCCTAAACCTAAATATCTTCATTCCCAATAAACAGTTGCTTAAAGAATGAAGCACTCTTTTAAGCTCTCTTTCAGCTTAGCATCATTAGATTTCCCTTAAGAGCTGCCATTTGGCTGATTTTCACCCACAGTAGAAAGTTATCATCATGCTCTATCACTCTGTCCCTCTTTCTAAACCTGATGTCCACTTTCTCCTGTTTGAGTCAACACCAGGATGTGGACACTGAATATCTTCTATTTGAAATTAATGTCAGGTTGCTGCCTGATCCTTATTCAATTGTTCCCAGACAACTGCAAAACTCAACCTATGTGAAAGTCAAATAAAGGAAAATCACCTGTGGGAGAGACAACAAAGCAAAGCAAAACCAAATAAACCAAAACAAAACCACTACAACAAAACAAACAAAAACAAATCCAGTTTTTTGTATATGTCCTGTAATACTAAAAATACCTTGTAAGGGCTTCAACACAGTCCCACACATAATCCTTACCTCCAGCTGGAGACATATGGATTTGAAGGGTGGATTATAGAGTGCATAAGAAATTATCAGGATGGGAACTGCCAGAGAGTTGTGGTCAATGGCTCAGTGCCCAGCTGGAGGCTTGTGAGAAGGCTCTGTCTTGGGACTGGTGCTCTTCAATATTTTCATCAATGGTATGGACAGTGAGATTGAGTGCACACACAGCAAGTTGGCAGATGACATGGAGCTGAACAATGCAGCTGACATTCCTGAAGGATGGAATGCCACCCAGGGGGACCTGGACGAACTTAAGAAGTGGGCCCACGAGAACCTCAGGAAGGTGAAAACGTAAAAGGCCAAGGTGCTGCACGTGGGACAGGGCAATCCCAGACACGAATGTTGACTGGGAGAAGAACACATAACAAGCAGCCTTGAGCAGAAGAACTCGGAGGCTCTCATGGATAAAAAGTTGGACACGATCCAGCAATGTGCGCTTGCAGCCCAGGCACCCAACTGGATCCTGGGCTGCATCAAAAGAGGAGTAGCCAGCAGGTCAAGAGAGGTGGTTCTGCCCCTCTGCTCTGCCCTCATGAGATCTCATTGGGAGTAACTGCATCCAGCTCTGGACTCCTCAGCACAAGAAAGACATGGAGCTGTTAAGCAGGCCCAGAGCAGTGTCATCAAGATGATCAGAGGGCTGGAGCACCTCTCCTACAAACATGGGTTGACAGAGCTGGAGATGTTCAGCCTGGAGAAAAGAATGCTACAGGGACACATCATTGCAGCCTTCCAGTGCCCAAAGAGGTCTTATAAAATAAAGAAATACAGATATTTTACAGGAACAGATAGTGATAAGTCAAGGGAGAACATTTTCAAACTAAATTAAGAGAAATTTAGATTAGGTGTCAGGAGGAAATTCTTTCCTGTAATGAGGCACAGGAACAATTGCCCAGAAAAGTTGTGGATGCCCCATCCCTGGCAGTGTTCATGGCCAGGTTGGATGCAGATTTGAGCAGCCTGGTGTAGTGGGTGGCATCCCTCTTTGTGGCAGAGGGGTTGGAGCTGGTTGATCTTTAAGTTCTCTTCCAAGTCAGGCCACTGTATGATTCTATGGGAGGGTGTATATTTCCCCTGATATCAGATACATGTATTGGTTTTGTTTTAATCAGAGACAATCCTCATCTACATTAATGTACCACCTTAGCTTTACAGGGACTACACAGTCATATTTTCCTCACACAATGAGAATGCTGGGAATCAGGTTTTATGCTTCAAAAGTCAGGACGAGCCATCAACAAAGGACAGAAAAACAAAAGTGATTGAAACAAAACTGCACTGTCAGCTGCATTTTCCTCTTGATTCGTAATCTGCAAATGACCACATAACTATATAATTCACACATTTTCATGGAAGACAATTATATGCATTGTCTTGCACAGTAAATTACAGAACCCTGGCCGGTGTACATCTTTCCTGGCAATTAATCACACTCATATAATTTAAAGACACTTTCTCCAATTTGTTTTTTCACCAACAACAAGAAGATGAAAGCCTAAAAAACATACTTAGCTGAGTGCTTTCCTATTGATTTATTTTATCCTATTAAAGTCTTTTTTTTCTTAATACAAAGTAGGAAAATACTTAAAATCTTTATGACAGAAATCCAGAGTCACAATAAACTTTTTTAAAAGTCATAACTCCACAGATACTCCACTCTGCCTTTAACTCTATGAAAAATAAAATTAATTTTTATAGGTGTAAAATAATATTAAACTACTGACCCACAGGTATGGATATTCATAAGACAGTGCAGGCAACAACATCTTTTTCTCCTGCTCCCCTTGATCATGACAGCAGCAATTTCCTGTGTCTCTAAGCAATGTTAGATGATGTCTGGGACAAAATATTGTCTACAAGGATTGGGTTAAAACCCAAAATGTTAGACATTCAGTATCAAATGTACAAGGTTTAAAAACATACCCTGTTTGGAGCACAGAGCAAGAGAAAGGGACGTGCTATAGGCATGATGCTCCAAACAAACCATGACAAGAAACCATAAAATACTGCAGGAAGTTGTTTGCAGTGCAGGAGATCTGAGAGATTTGATGCCTCTGTCCAGCTCTACTGGCTCTGCAGCCTCTCCTTCAGTGCCTCCACTGGGGAGCTGACTGCCTGCTTCCAGGGCCAGCTCCCATGTGGCACAGTAGTGCAACCTCAGATCACACTCATGTGTAAACTCCAAGCTGGTAGAAAGAGATGGGGAAAGCTTTGTCTGTTGCTTCTGCACCTTGTCCCAGGAGCTGCCCGTGTCTCAGACCTGTCTTCCAGCTGTGTGGTGGCTGTTCTGGAATTCAAATATCAGTCATGAACTATTCTCACCAATGCCATCTTCACAGCTCCCCCTTCCTTTTCAGAGTAATTTTAGGATATTTGACCTTCTTTGTTTAACTCTGTCTTGTCCCTCATGAACACTATTTATGACTCAAGCCTCCAGGACTGTTACAGCTTCCTAGAGACTTTACAAGACAGTCTTACTGAAAACCATCCAGATCAGTTCCAGCTTGTTTTAATGGAGCATGAGAGTATAGACATTCAAACAGCAGCAATGGTTTAAGGCCAGGCAGCCTACTGTATTACTACAGGGTTGCAGTAACTGGTTGCAAAATAATCATTTATCTCAAACAATTTGAGATAAAAATTACTTCTTCTGACACAGCTTGGGCTTAGGACATATATTGAAATAATATTATAAATATGAGGCTGTCCTTGTTCCAGTCAGGATAGAGTTAGTTTTTGCAGTAGACAGGAGCGGGCATGGCTAGGACTCAGAGATTATTCTATACCACCTCACACCATTTTCTGGGGACAGGGAGAAGGGCTCCCTTCTGTGCCAGGATAACGTGGTGGAGGGAGCAGGTATTGTCAGGGGGTTTCCAAAGGGTAAGCAATAATGTTTCTTTTCTTGTACCCTCTGCCATTACTATTATCACTGTTACTGTTCATTTTCTTATCTCATTACTGTTTCCAGTAAATTGTTCTTATCTCATTGCTGTTTCCAGTAAATTGTTCTTATCTCAACCCATAATCTTAATCTTTTGTGCCTCCATTTCTCCTCTTCAGCCCACTGCAGGGGAGGCAGAGGAGGAGTGAACAAGTGGCTCATGGTTTGTAGTAATTTCAAGTGGGAGCATTAAATTGGAGAGTATCATTCCTAAACCACATCAGGGGCATTATTTTTACATATAAAAAGTGTGGCTGTTATGTAGACATCATAATATCAAGGTATTAACAGCCATGGAAATTTTAGCTTCACAGTATTTGTAGTGCTCATAAGGTTAAGTGCTCATTAAACAGGAATGAAAGAAAAACACAGGATAAATTGTCTAATTTAGGTAAACTAATACTTATTGCTTAGCAGATATATGAAAATATTCCCTAGAAAGGTGTCACTGCACAATTTTATGTCTCAGGCTGTACTCAGTTCTACAGGATCCATATATGGGTAGTTAATGAATCTTCTCTAACTAGCCAACCACTTGCCCATGACCAAGCCCATGAGTCAGCTTTACTAATTCACGACAACTTCAGCTGGTGGCTAGGGACTGTCCCTCACAGTGTGGGCTTACTGTTTACCTCGTGTGTATGACACTAATTACACTGGCACGTACTGAATAATTCAAGCTTCCCTCGACTCAGACACAGATGTCAGTAAGGATTATTCATGCCCCCTAAGCACTGTCCCACACTGTAAGCTGTGCACAGTGCATTCTGTCCCTATTTTCAACACAGAAAATGGCAATTCCTGAAATAGCTGAGGCTGCCAGACGTTGGTTTTTCTGGGCTTATCTTTTTTTCTGATAAGACATATTTTCCAAGTGGAATCTGAAAACTCTGAAGTGTAATTTTTAGTGCCCAGGCATAATCATGGATGACGCACCCAGCACGCAATACGCATGACACATGTCCTCATTGCCATGCTTGTAGGATGGATGCAGCAGACAGAAGGCAGATGTAAAGAGGGCAAAATACATTTTAGATTTCCTGGATATGTTGGACATCCTGAAAATGTGCTGAACCAATAGCCTATACATTTGCAGTAAATTTGACGTACAGAAGAGCGGGAAACTCATGTGCATTTGTGAGTCACCTGGAGAGTACATATACACAGGCTCGGAACTGCAATAACCTCTATTAAGGTGACATACAACACAGTCTGACAGATGTTTGTGAAAATGAAATGGTGCTGTCATTTGGAAAATGGTATTGCCAGAGTCAAATCACTTTCACAGATCTGCTAAGCTACTTGCTTGCTGCAAAGAGGAAATGGAAGAGGAAACTGAGCTTCATGGCTGGTATCTGAATGCAGAAGTAGTGTACATATGGTGAGTGCTAAGGGCCTTTTTTAAAAGGTGGGGTTACTCTGTGACTTACAAACAGTGAGAGAAGCAAGTACTTTTAATGAGGAAATTGGACCTATTTTCATTCATCCCTGTTAGTAGTGTTCCTGACTACCAAGCTCTGCACATTTCAAAAAACTGGATAAAGCGCAGGTCCAACAGAGAATGACTGAGTCCAAAGGTATTTAATAGTGCATATTTAAAGTGTTTGGTGCAATGACAACTTTGTTTAAAGGGAAAAAAATCAGTCTGGCAAGATTTGAGATAAGGATCTGGAAATTACACTAAAAAAACCCCTATGTTAGTGAAGAAATAAATTATTTATTGATGTTTTTCTTTCAGCTATATCAATTGTCATCACTGCATTCAGAACCGAGCACAGATCTTTAACTCTATGAAAATTTTAGATAAGATTCAAACCATCTAGACAGCAGAGAGGAAATAACTCAAAAATATATTAAAGACAATTGCATCAGCCTTAAAATATGCAATAATTTAATTAAGAATAGGAAAGCTAAATTTCAGCCACCAGCCCACACACTTGAACTATATTAAAAAAGAACTCAGGTTCTTTTTTAATTTTTCATCATAGTAGAATATTTGGTACCTGCTCCTCTGCCTATGTGATATCTCTGCTGGAAAATTCAATCTTGGCTGAAATTAAATCCCTTTTGAAATAAGGTAAAATTTCATTGCCATGTTCTGAACAACTGACCTCACACAGGCCTCAAAAAGGGGTTTTTACTCAGAAAAGAGATAGTGAAAGAATTAAATAAAGCTGCCAAGACAAGTTTTACTCACCTGTTGGAGTTTGCATCTGAATCTCAAAATGGTAGTCACCATTGTATCCCTTGAAGCAGGGAGGAAAACAATGCTTTTTCAGTGAAAGAACTGCACACACACAACTAAATGTCATTCTCAGTCAGGCACTTATATTCCATTTCCCTTGACTAATTTATTATTTTTTTTTCATTAATTTCATGACCTTTAGACTTTGGGGGACTCTATACAACAATGTTGTGGCCAGATGTGTATATCAAAAGAGATAACTGTTCTTCATTTACACCTCTAGATTTGCCATCTGCCTCCTGGCATTGGAAGAGAGTCAATGAAATGTTTCTGTTCTTCAAACACTGAACAAGGAACTTGATTAGTAAAAGGAACATTGGATTAACCTCAAAGCTACTGTTCTCCTTTTTTCCATTTCACTGCAGAGTTTGTGCATAAAATTCCTCTGTTCCTGGATTCTTACTGCAAGCTAAGATAAACAGTTTACAGCATTGTCACAGCAACCTGTGCACTCTTACATTTACATTGCCTTTAGGCTGATAAGAAGTGTGATCGTTTTCTATTTTTTTATTAGTCACATTACCTTCATTTGGCATTTGAAAGTGGTTTCTTCTAACTGAGCAATTGTTAATCAGTCAAAAGGTTCTTTCATTAATGCACTTAATACTTCCTCCCAGCAGAATTTTATTACTTTTCTCCTTCAAATATTGCTTCATTTTTAAGTTTATATTCAAACGCTCTGATCTAAACATAAAGCCCTGGGAGGCTTTATTATTATTGCAGTTATTCTTTTCTCCATGTTTTGACCTATCCAATGTTTTTTTACTGAATCTAATAATTTGATCTAGCAAATCAAATCTAGACTGTAACAAACATTTTAGAAATCAGGCTTCTGGAGCTTTTGGCACTACATAGGATTTGCTGTATGGACTTTCATGGGCATTTTTGCCCTGTTACATATCTTTGAAGTACATTTTTGTATCCTATTAGGAACTATTAAGATAGGGTTTTATTTCCAGCTACGTTGTTCTTTCAGCTTTGACTTAAACTGGAGTGGGATTGAGTCTTTAATCCTGAATTTATTCTGAGAAATTAAAGATCAGAAGTTATGAGTTATCTTAGACAACACCCTCAGATACTTTACACAGTAAATAGCATGCAGTACTTCTGTTACAGAAGCATTTTTCAAGTGTAGTATTTCTGGCCATTGGAAATTAGTACAATCAGAAGTAACCTATTTTACCTCTTGCATCATTTCTTCATAATCAGTATGTGTCCTCTGCTAGAACTTGCTGATCCTGTTTTAAATACAGCTCCTTGCTCTACCAATCCACAAGAAATCTGTCCGACTGTTTTACCCCATCAGGCACAAAAGTGCACACGCACACAAATATGGGGGTTTCCTGTGGTTTCAGGAACATCTATGTCATTGTTGTGTCAGAGTGAGCGTACCAGTAATTTTTATTATGACGCACAATTCCAATCGTTCAGGAAAATACAGAGTTTGTCTTTCGGAACAAGCCGGGTTGATGAAATATCTCCCTCTTCTTGGGGCACTTCCAGGTAGAAAACAGTTAACATATTGCACTCACCATTATGTGCAACATGCAGCAAATTCTTATCATCCTGGAAGATGAACAGCTCACTTTTTTACACTGAAGAGTTTAGCAAGTTCTATTACTCTGTTTAGAACAGGCACAGAGAAATAGGCAAAAGCCCAACATCATGCACACTACAAAACACAGCAATGCAATGACTGCAGTTCTCCCTGATCCTAAATGAGCAATTCAGTCAGGTAACTAACTGTCTGTATTCCTATGCTCCAGGTTCAAAGTACAACTCTTCTTTTTTCCAGTCATAACTAATTAGGATACCTTTCCTACTGTCAGTTCACTTTGGACGTGCTTTGAGGTATAATTCTTTCTCTTCTTCTTCTAAACTAAAAATATATTTTCCTTACTGGTATTCTGGTTTTGTCTTAAAACAGAAAACATTGTCATTATACTTAGCAACCTGTACTCCTCAGTCACCCTTCTTTTGTTAGTTTTGTATGTTATCCAGTTTGCTGAACTTGATATTCCAAGACTATGTCAAATATCTACCAGTGAACATTTTCTCTGATTTTATACTTCACAAAAGTGCGATATTTTGTTGCTAATTTGAATAAAAAAACATATATCATCTATAGAAAATATGAAGGATGAATACAGTCCTGTTACAGGATCCAGATAATACAGAATCTTTTCTAGAAATCATGCTGTGTCTGAACACAAAATAATTCTTAAGTAACCTCTCTTGGATATATAAATAAAGATTTCTAGAAGCCCCCAAAAAATTTAAAAAAGAAAAATAGGGCAATTACAAGATTCTGGGATTAGTCTTAGAATGTCATTGCTGATTCACACACACACACCTTTGTGAATGAAGTTTCAGGACACTCAGGGAATTGTGACTCTCTCATTCTGCCTTGTGGGCCACCTTTTGTGCCCAGCCCATGCTTTGGCAGCTTTGGGAGGAGCCAGGTAAATCCCCATAGAAGGTTATTACCAAGGAGAAACATATCCTGTGGTGTTGAACTCGCTGTCAGCAGGAATGTCCATGTATGTAGCACAGGATGGGAAAGACTCAGAAAGGTCTCACTAAAACCTTTACAGGTAGGTTACTGGTCAGAATGCACCTCTATATTCTCAAGGCAAGAGCCACCTAAAATCAATTTTTCTTCCAAGATCCTAAAAGGCTTTTCCTTATGGCCAATGTCTCATTCAACACACCACTGAGCACAGTTCCCTGAAATAATCCATCTTTCTGAGATGCAGGGAGACTGAGTCCATTTGCATTGGATGTGTGCAGCTTCTCCAGTTACAACCTGGGGATAATATTTTTTGCTTCTAAAAATCCTTAGGGCTGTTTTTTTAAAACTTTTAGCATTGTTTTCTACAGCACCTCAATTTTTTGGCAATCGCTATCATCATAGAGGAAGGAAGGGAAGAGGCACATATACATAAGTGCCATACTTTTACTTGCTTTTAATTTGTCTGAGCCTTTCTTGAAAATTTAAAATAAATTCAACACTGTGTGGAAGATTCAAAGTTCAGGAGAATTTTAATGAATAACAAATGATATCAAAAACTTACCTAGAATAAATGTGTACAGCTATTACATATTTACTCTGCATTCACTAAAGTCTTTCAGAGTGATCACTTCAAATAATTTTGAAGAAATGACTGGAGTTTAACATCTCCATTAGTAAATCATATAAAAAAAATCTTCCTCGATTGAACAGTGTAATTATTGTCAAAATGAAACCTTTTCAGACATTTTTTTTTTCTCCTAGGTATTCTATCAAATTAAAAATGGGAAGAAATGCATGATACACTGAAGAACATTATGTGATACAAAACAGTGCAGTGGAGAAAAGTGATGGTAATTTACAGTCTGCCCCACTTACCAAACAAGATTTAATAACAGTTAGTCAAAAAGTTGGCAAATAAACTCCACACTTACTGGAACATAAGCACTTCCAAAGAGCAGTTTATTCCAAAGTAAAAAGTGACAAAAACAGTCTAGTTGAACTGGTCTTAAAATAATTCTATTAGTTTTTGTTCACTATGGAGATAAAGCAAGATTATTAGTTTAAATACTTAAATCCCAGACAACTATGGTAGGTGGGATGACCGTCATCTAGAATTTCTAGTTCCTCAAGTCCAGGCATCTACCTTTGGAGCTGTATACATTTATTTCTAAAACCCACAAAACTCTCTTGCATATGTTTTAGTCATGGATAAATACATTTACAGGTAACTCAGGGGTAAAAATCTTGAAATGATGATGTAGGTCCTAAAAAAATCTCTAAATTTCTGGAAAATACATTATCAACTACACAGAACAAAGAGGTGAAATAAGACTCTTCAGCTGTCAGAATAAATGCATTAGTGACTACCCATTTCAGCATTCAAGAAATTGACAGTCATATGGAAGATCACAACAGTAATTGGCTGTTGTGATAAAAATTAAAATTAAAACTGAAATTAAACTAGCTGTGAGAAAACAATACAAAACAAAATTAGAACAAAAATATATAGAAAAACAATTTTGTCTCAGCAGACAAAAATACATCAGTATTTTAACTTATCATATTGACATGAACTGTGTAGTTATCAAAGACAGTCTACCTATTCTTTAAATAAATTCTCTGAAGATATTCCAAAATTTGGATTCATGCCCCTGAAGCCACATACTCTCACTTCAGAAATGCTAGTGATGAATATACAACCTTTGAGAGAATTTTCCTTTAGCATCATTTAACATAGGAAAAGGTGCACTATACAAGTGCAACGTGAAGAATTACTGGCACAGAACTGCATCCTAAAGTTCTGCATCCTAAAATTCTGGGAGTCAGTGTTTCTTACACAGTGTTGTGGCAAATCTTTAAGGAACTTTTCACTTTTAGAACTTGAGACCTCTATGCCCAAATACAACATGTTTCCCCTTTGTCACCAGACAGTCTAATCCCTAACAGAGTGTGTGTTCCTGTGACATGTAAAAGTAGTTTTTGTTTTACTATGAGAATGAAGTTTCTGATTTGCATTAGTGAAAATTAGGTGAAGAATAGAAAATTTAACTACTGATCAGGGAAAATTGGGAAAATCTAATATTGGAATTTAAAAAATAAATTGTAGACCTATTACACAGCTTAAGGTCAGTCCAATGATGAATAACACAGATGAATGCAATTTATGTGACAAAGGATGATGTCAAATGGAAACATAGGATAAAAACTAGTAGCTCATATATTCATTACTGGACATATATAAATGAAAGGTGCGAGTTAGACATTTTTATTTTAATGTGAGAAATTCAAGCAATAAGCACCAAAATACCAAGAAACAGGTGCTTTTCAGGTTCAGCTGAGAAAAAAAAAAATTATTTTCAGTCTAAGCTGAAAAACCTCTTATTTGCTATTCTGTAGTTAACAGATTTCGATTCTGAGAATCATTCATTCTCAGATAAAGTTTCACTAGATATTAAAGTATCTTCAGAGACTTCTTCTGATTGACAATTTAGTTATGGTTCAGCTTTGCCTCATTTGATTGCATGGTTGTTCAAGGGAAGGTTAACTTAACTAAAGAATGATTCAGTCCAGATTCCCTTCATTATTTTTCACTCGATAATCAGGCATTTGCAAAAGCTGAAGACTAAATAATTAATCAGTCAAAGAGCTGAAAACATGGAAAACTAATGAATCAGGGTTTATTTAAGAGTCACAACTCCTGTATGATGGAATATGTGTAGGACCAATTTATATTTTTATTTAGACTTCACCTTTACAGGTACTCAAAATTAATGCCTATAGCCATTTTAAAGGTCAACAGGATTGAGTATACTGATGATTTTTTATACCAATCTGAATTATTTTTAAAGCTGCACCTGGTGTGAGTGACTTTTGAATCATTCTTTGATCTTTACTGAAATAGATCAGTTACCAACAGAAATTGCATTTCTCTGAAAATTCCATCTAATATATGGAGATTTTAATCTCTCTTGGAAAGGTTACAAGACACCTGGTTGTGCTAATCCTTATGTAGAATAACTTCTTTTTTTTTTTTTTAATTCCAACAATTTAGGCAATATTTTCCTACTAACTTTAAGTAAACATGGATTGCTGACAATCTGTGTCTTTAGAGATTGAACCAATTTTTACTGCAAAACCAGATGTCATGTATTTTACTCAAAAGTCCTGCAAGAAAATGGAAATGAAAAGGACCACACAGCTAGCAAAAAGAGACTAGAAGGAAAACATGACACTGAAAGATGAAAATGACAGTGAGGTCAGGGGAATTGCCCTGAATATGCCAAAATATAAACAGCAGTGCAAGAGGGTACTGTAATGTATCAACACAGCATGAAGAGGCTGACTGTCCCTCTTTGCTCTGTGCCATTTGTTTGTCTGTTCTGTCTGCTCAAAGCAGATTTGTTCCCTGGTAAAGACAGTCTAATCCTGCAATAAATGTCCCAAACTTTGTGCTATGAAGGTGGAAGGCTCTTGGGGTGTTTCTCATCTAACACACTGGTAAGAATCCTTTTGGATGATTTTCAAGGGTTGTCTAAAAGAGATAGACAACTGGAGAGCTTTAAAAGCCTAAAGAGAAGGAGAGGACATTTTTTGTTTTCTCCCCCTATTTATAGTGACATATTGGCTACCTCTATAGCAGCACAATAAAGAGCACACAGTCTCATGCCTGAGGATTGCTGTGATAGCAATTAAACTGTTCATGGGAGCCCTGCTTCACCTAGAAGCCTCTCATAAAAAAATCCTGGACATGCATCAAGGGTTTGTATGGGCAAGGAATCACTTCTACCAGGCTGTCTGACTAAAGTCATCCTCTTTAGGTGAGTAACAGCATTAATGGTATGGACATGGGTCGTATTGTGCCAGCTGGAAACAAAGAACAATCCTGGATTGGTTTTTCATTGCTGTTTTTAAACTTGGTAAATGTAACCATTGGATTGAGCCAGTCCAATAGCTTGTCTATGGCAATGACAAATAGAAAATGTTTAGGGAAAGCATTTAAAAAGCAAGAAAGGTACAGAGTGATATATGCCTTGGTGTATCCTGTTTTCTTCCAGCAGTCAAAGACCTTGGGGATTTAATGAGTCACAAACTGCAACCAGATGCATTGATTTTAATAGCTTTGTCTTCTTCCTTCCAGCCATTTCCAGCTTTGCATTTCCCTTTTTCTTTAGGTTAAGTTTTAAATAGAAATATTTTGCCATGAGGGCAGCAATAGCCTTCCTATCTTCCAGTTTATGAGACAAGTTATGCACAAGCTGTATTGGGTCACATCAGCTCCAGTAGATGCAACGGGCTGGATCCAGAAAATTCCATTCTGGAAAGATCCAAGTACCTGCCTAATCTGTTTGACCTCTCAGTCAGTGGTCTGCTTTTGGCTCCCATGCTGAAGACAAAGAATCTCTCCCTATGATAAAGTGACAGAAGTTCCCTCATGCAGTAGCACTTAAATACTTGAATACTTGCATACTTGAAATTCACATAAGCAATTTCTGATTTTATTTCAAAATTGGATATTTTAGTTCCACATTTAAACAGCACTATTTTGTTGTATCTTTTCTGGGTTTTGTGGATTTTTCATGAGCTCTTCCAACGCTTCCATTGGCTGATAAACCAATATAGATAATTAAAGGCTTTCATATAAATAATTTATTTTGAAGATAACCTGTTGTCCAGTTTAATTAACATCTCTGTATGGAGTTGAAAGTGTGACATCTGCCTGTAAAACACATGATTTTTCTTAAGTTCAAGAGTTGGTGCCATTGCAGAGAGAGGTCAGGGACTTTAGAAGAGGAAAGCAGGCAAGAGAATTTTTGAATATCTGAGAGGAGAAAGTCTAGGAGAAGAGCAGAGGCTGATAGTCTGAAAGGAGAAGTAAAGTCACAGTCTGTCATCAGTTACTTCTTAGAGAAGATAAATGTAATGTGAAAAATACATTTGACTATAGTTTCCATAAAATTTATATTAAATCAGTTTCTAATACTCTTCAAAACCTAGATTGGGTCTTATCATTGGAGGCAGGAGTCCATGACAAAGAGGGATCTAGCAGAGATAAAGTACTACAGGCCCCTGAACGGGAACAGCATAAGCAGCAGGTAATACTGCTGGTGGAGGCAGCCCCCATCTCTGTGTCTGATGCCTTCATGGGGATTAACATGCCAACTGTGGCACATATGCTACTGTTTAGCCATCTAGTATCCAGTGCAAAACAGATTTTTAAAACCAAGAGACAAAAAAACTGTGCCTTAACAGAAACCTCAGCTCTGCATAGTCATTCTTGTAGTTGTGTCAAAACTCAGTTTTGTTGATAAGAGTTTTTAACTGTTTTTTCCAAAAGTTGTGTCTTTGTTCATCTAGCTGTAATACTTTGTGTCATACTTCCTAGTAAAAAAAAAAAAAGAAAAATTGTAAGTAAATCATTCAGGGCAATTATATTCCTTACAGACTTCTTCATGACAAATAACATAAAAAACTGATACTAGTCGTATTCTAATTAGTCTTAAAAAAATATAGTAACATAGGCTAAGAGGAGTACTACACTTGCCTAACGAGGAAGGTTGATTGGTGTTATGGCCTAGGCTGTAAAACCTTTATTTTACCAGCAATGTCATTACTTATTTTCTTTTTTTTTTTTTTTTAATACAGAAAAAAGCCTACATTTTTATTTGATTTTGTTTCTAAATTAATTTTCCGTCTCAGCTGTTAGGGAAATGAGATGTGAAAACAATTCTGTACTGTGTGTGAGCACATTCTTAGTCTAGCTGACATTGTTGCAAGGCTACATTTATCTGGGTTTTTTTACCAGACGAATAAAAAAAACTTGTGCAAAATGAATACTCTTTTTTTTTTTTCCTCTTCCCATTAATAGAAAATACTTAATTTCATTAAAAAGATAAATTTCAGTGGGGAATGTCAACAGTGAGTGCCCAGGAAGTCATAAACTGTCAGTGACCCAGGAGGCTAAGCAGTATATCACTGAGATTTGGAAATGTCTCTTAGAATTTGCAAAATCCTCTGTCACATTACAAATGTGTGCCCTCTGCACAGTTAAGAGGACTGGCTCACTCATCTATGTGTCACACCTGAAACAATAGGATTCTAGTTTCGACCTCTCATCAATTTCAACTTACTGTAGTTGCAAAGACTCCAATAGAGTTATTTCAGAAGTACACAAGGGCAGCTGAACCAATGCATGCAGCTCTCTAACATCACTGCAGGAGCTCATATTCATTATCCCTCACATTTCTTCTCTACTCTCTCATGGTACTCAAAGTTGCCTCTGTTTCTTTTACATTTCAAACTCTGGAAAAGACTATTTATACTTTTCCCATCATTGTTTCCGGACATTTCTGTAAAGTGAATCTGAAATAATAATAGTATTCAGAGAGTGTCTAGACAAGAAAGAAGCAATTACTGGGCCAACGCCCTTACATGATCGTGCATTGCCTACCAATTGCATAAAAATCATCTGATTTGTCACTGTAACCTATTGTTATTTTTTGGTCATGTGAGAGGTTTGTTGTCAGTCAAAAGCTGATGGCAATCTAATCCATAGGATCATTTATCAATTTCTTCTCATGCCCATAACATACCCAGGCAGTCCATCTCAATCAGAGCATAACAAAATGCAGTATCCCTTCAGTGTCCTCAACCTTTGTGCAGCTTGCTTTGGCTGACCATCAATCCACACTTACTGCTCTCTTCACTTCCACCTGAGTGTACTCACTAGCAGGACAGAAGGAAACACTGGCATGCCTTCCAGGTGATCCAAACTGATGGATACTTACTTTCTGTATTTTGCTTCAATATCAAGTGCTTTCATTTTTCAGAATTTGTTTTAGAAAAACAGATCTTCTTTCAGATCTTCTCTGCATAAAGAAAAAAAAAAACAATTGAAATTATATTTTGATTCAAGGTTTTTGCATTTGTCCTCATTTTGTATCCAACAAGCCTGAGATACTCAATGATGATTTCAGCTTTCCCATCATCCAGTTAGAGTTCAGAGATGAAAATCCCCACCAGGGATAGGTAATAGCAATGTTCATGGTGCTTTAAGGTACAACTAGAAAACAAACTTTCCAAATATTCATTTGTATGGGAAAAAACCTGCTTGAATTTTGGATGCTAATTGGCAGCATCTACTTGGGTGTGTGTCTGCTGGGCTGAGCGTCTGAAATTGAATTTTTGAAACTCTTCAGCTTTCAAGAAGACGACTTGATAAATGCAGCTGATGTGGCTAATTGCAAATTTTGATGAGACTCAGATTGAAAAAAGTGATATATCCTGAATCCTCCAGCAAACAAGAAAGCTTAAGGCAGAATCACCAATTAGAAGGATAATCATGTGGTTTTCTTCCACAAATAAGGTATTTAGAGAATGGGAGACTTGGGGACCAAGAAAGAAGAGATGGTTCCAAAAAGAAGGGGTCTCAGGAAAGAGAAGGGAACTGGAAAGCAGAAGCTCATAATCCTGGCTGAAGAAAAGGACCTAGAGGTGGGAAGCCTGGATCCTGGAGATCAGAAGTGTGTGGAAATGAATGCAGGGATGCCCAGGGAGCTTGGCCAGTGATGCCAAAGTCTGGTACTTGAGAAGAGTGGAACACTCCTCTTTCTGCCTGAGTGTCTGGAGCAGCAGTGACCGTGCTGCAGGGAAGGGAAGTCAGGACCTGAGGTAGCACAGCACCGTGAGGAGAGGATGAGTCAGTCACTGCCTGAGTGAGAGATGTGTGAAACAACCAGCATAGTAAAGGCTCTCATCTTGTCAGTCCTTATACTCCAACACCCAGGTCCACAACAGATTGTTGTTCAGTCCGTCTCACCTGTGACAACTCTGTACCAGGCTGTCCTTACTTGCTTCCATCCACTTTCTGTCTTTCTTCCTACTTGTTGGCTAAGTTATGTATGAAAACTATCCATTTCAAGAGTCTCCATCTCCTGCAAAGTGTCTCCATCTCCTGCAAAGACGAAGCAGTGAACCATTGTAGGAATTCTTTCATTTCCAAAATGAATTCAGAAATTTGTGCTATCTTCTTAGCTGCTGCTTCTCTCTATTTGGATCTATTACTTGTTTGCTAATTGTTTCCTAGGAGCTCTGAATGATTGTAACAAAGGCAGCACTTATTTCTCCTGAGTTTTAGGCCCACACATTTAATTGTTTCACTATAATAGACTTACTATGTTCTTCAAAAAAGGTCATACAACACCACCTGTAAGCAATCAGCTTTCAGGTGCTGCAGTTGCTATTATTTTCCTCTTTAGGAATTGAAATGTGTGAATAATGTCAAGAGGAAAGAGTCTATTCAAATTGTTAAATAAAATTAGCTAACTTGACACTTCATAAACGTAGAGAAATTGTGGGGGGAAATGAAAGACCTCAAGCAAGCGAAACAGCAGCTTGTTAATCTGGAAAAAATTTTGCTCAGTGCAAGCAAGATGTGTCAGGAGTTACATAAATTTTTGTTTAAAAAAAAAATCTAAATTAATCCAAATAACATAAACCTGATTTAACTGTTCTCTTTCTTTCCAAGTGAACATTTTCTTTGACCTACCCAGCTCTCTGTCAGTCCTACCCCTTCAAAATTTTGATTGGTAAAATACCTAGCATGCTTATTGAGATTAAAAAAAAAAAAACAAAAAAAACCCAAACTTTTCCATAATTTGAAATGTTGCATATCCTGATTTGTGACACTATGCAATGTTGTGAGACTTAATATTTTTGTAAATTGCATATGCAATTCTTCTGCCAATTGTTACTTACTTAACCTCTTCCTGCTGTCATTAAAGTTGGACAAAGAATTTTAAAGAATGGAAATTTCAGCAGAAATTTGGCTTCTGGCATCTCACACTGTTTGCAAATTTTACTTTAGTTTCACCCAGTCCTTTTAAGTGAGAGGCAAGTGTTTTGAGTTGGTTTGGTAAAAGTAACAATGGGTGATGTTTCCTGCTATTCTCTAATAGTTCAGCAGTTCAACTACTCTCAGAGAAAGACTTTCCTGATTTGTGTCCATGGTTTGTAGAGCCCCGAGAAGGATTTCAGCAAAGGTTCTGTTTCTCCTTCATCCCAGTCAAATGCATGGCCTGCTCAGATGCTTCAGAATCAGCTCTGTGCTCAGTCTCACATGTTGAAACCTTACCATTTTTCATATTGAAAATGTAAATAATCAGCAGTTGCTAAACCTAGTAGCTGGACTGATTGCCCTTTCCCACCACCCATGTAAAGCAGGATTATCTCCTAAGGACTCCTAAGGTCTCCAGGAAGGCTGAATGTTCTTCAAGAAGGAAATCCTGAAGGAGCAGGAGTGCCTGTCCTCATGTGCCAATAGATGAGGCAGTGGAGAAGAAAAATGGCCCTGCTGAACAGAAAGATTTGACTGGATCTCAGTGGATAAAAGGAGAGTTATGATCTTTGGCAGGAAGGGCAGGCAACTTAGGATGATGGGAGGTTATACAGGGCAAAAAAAAGAAAGACCAAAGACCAACTTGAACTTGACCTGTTACTGCTGCAAAATAAAACCATTTTTATAAATGCATTAGCAATAAAAGGAGGGCTAAGGAGGTTCTCAATGCTTTGTTGGATTCATGGAGAAGCAGAGTGACACAGGACAATGAAAAGGCTGAGATACTTGGTGCCTTCATTGCTTCAGTCTTTAACAGTAAGACCAGCTGTTTTTTGGGTAGTCAGGCCCTTGGGTTGGAAGACAGGATGTGGAGCAGAATGAAGCCCCAATAATCCAAAGGAAAGTGATCAGCAATCTGCTACACCACTTAGACATCCACAAGTCTATGGGGTGGGATGGCATTCACCCTAAGGTTCTGAGGGAGCTGGCAGAAATGTTCACTGAGACACTTTGACTTATTTACGTGGTTGAACTCCTGGTCGAACCCTTGCAATAAATACCCTGAGTTTAATTGTTTTCTAGAAACTTTTGCAGAGTTAAGTTTTCCTCCAAAACTGTTTTCAAACAAGTTAATGTATATTAACTGACCTTGATTTTTCAGACCCAGTTAAATTACATTTATCATCAGTTCCTATACTAATTTTACATTTGGCTGTAAAAGTCACTGTAAGAAACTCACCTTCAAGGACACACTAGGAAATTATTCAAGAAGGAGATGCACACACATCTCATTGTCTTCTAACTTCTCTCACTTTCATTATACAAAATACACCAGCAGAAACTTCTTTATTCCTTCTCTTCCAGCATCATTTCTTCAGGTTTTCATTTCCCTGACATTTTGAATCTACCTAAGACCTGGCCTTTTTTTATTTAAAGTGTTTTCTTGCTCTCCAAAGCCTTTGTCCTCTGAAGAGCTGAAGTACTTTTATTAAGTTCTCTAGTTCTTCTATATGCCCCAACATTCTCTACAGATGTCTGCACATTTCAAAAAATTAAAACTATTTTTGGAGAGGGTCTTTATTCAGCATTCCACAAAAACCATAGGCCCTCTTGCAAATATTTAAATATATTAATTTATTGGTAAATTAATTAATTGTTAAATCCAGTTAAATCTTCAAATATCCTTATAAACATTTTGATTTCCTTCCATAAAATTAAAAAATATTCTTTTAAGAATTAAATTTTATCAGAAAATATAAAAAAAAGTAAGAAAATACCTTTTAAATTTAATAAAAGTTTACTTCCCTTTGACTTTGTGAGGAGAAGACATGATAAATGATAAATTTTATCAAACAAGAAAAAATACTTGTCCTGGGTTGCAATGTAAAATGTACCCAAAAGTCTGTATTCTGTCACCATCTTCATAAACTGTTCAAACTGGTGGGACAGTGTTCCCCACCTCCCTCATGACTCATCCCTGATAAGCTCATGAGGCTATCTTCTGTTAATGGGCCAGCTGTTGACACCAGCTGGGGCAGAGTCTTTTATCTCTCCTATACTATCTCCTGCTAATGGGCCATCGCTGCATGACTGATAAGACTATATCACCCATTGTGAGATGCTCCGCCCAGAGGGAGGAACCAAGCCTTCCAGCCTGGATATAAGGGGAGATTTTGAACACCACAGGCAGCCTTTCCACTGGATTCTCAGAGGAAGACCAGACCCTTCTACATCACCGCTGGACCTTCAGAGGCAGACGAGACCTTCTCTACAGGGCCACTGCTTCAACGGAACTCGAGACTTGGTGTGGAGACGGGAGAGACTCTCTCGTCAGCACTGCGGGTTTTCCTGCCGTTTTTCCTCTCTGCTGGAAGAACCCCGGGATCCAGAGCCTGTCTTTTCCCTGCCTCGCTGGGAGCTCAGCTCAGATTCTGCTGCCTCAGCCTTCGCTGCTCTGCAGCCCTGCCCGTCCTGCCTGCCGAGACCTCCGGGGATCCCTACCACAGCTCCGCAGCTCGATACATCTCGCCTGCCACCCGGAAGTTGTGCTCCTACTGCTGCTCCGGCCTGCCTGGACAGGAGAGCCCGGACAGACCCCAGGATCAGCTGCCCAGGGAGGTTTGTGAAGCCTTTCTTCCATCCCTTTTTCCCGAGATCTAATCCGCCATTACTGCGTGCTCCCCGAGCTCGCTCCGGAGCGCCCCCTGCAGCCGCGGGGGAACCATCGCACCTGCCCTGCTCACCGGGAGCCGCCAGCGCCCCTGCCGGCTGTGACTGGAACTGCACCAGAGGGGAAAGGGCCTGACAGCCGAGAGAGGCTGCACTGGGTTTGTGCTTCTGTTTGTTGTCACCACTATAGTTATTGTTGTTTGTTTGCCTGTTTATACATCTGTATTTTAGTAAAGAACTGTTATTCCTATTCCTTATATCTTTACCTGAAAGCCCCTTAATTCCAAATTTATAATAATTCAGAAAGAAGGGGGCTGCATCCTTCACCTCAAGGGAGGCTCCTGTCTTCCTTAGCAGACATCTGTCTTTTCAAACCAAGACAATACTCCCATCTTTTCTCCCTACCCAGACTGATGACCCAACCCAGACATATTCCATATCTTCAAAGACAGAGCTCTTCTCCTGGTTAATTTAAAAGCACTGATCCTACTACAAAAAAAAAAAAAAAAAAAAAAAAGAAGAAAGAAGTATGCTTTCACTTCTACTCCTAAAGCCATTCAGGGTCCACAGGGTCTTGTCCACATGTACAACAAAACACAAACTGTGCACTGTATGCTGAGTTTGTGCAGAGCCTGCTCCTGTGATAGGAAAATCTTGATGGATTACTAATGAAGGGAGGTTGTATGAGAATCTATGAAGCAGTATTTTTTAAAGCTACTAAAATGAATAATTCAAGGACTAAATGTTAAAGTTACTTTGTGGTTGTGGTTATTATATAAAACAATATATAATATATAATAACTTTGTGGTTATTATATAAAATAAAATAATCCCAAAAAAATTATATGAAGTTTCACAAGTTAGAGTGGGTTTTAAAATTTAGCTATCCCTAAAACACTCTATCTGTTTAGATATATCCTTTGTGAATTCTGAGTGGTTTTAAATATTAGAAAGGTTTTACTGACTGTGCCAAATAAAGTGAATAAGGAATCCACTGCAATATAACTAGAAGTCAGGTCTCACTTGGTTTGAGAAGTAAATCAGAACCTGAAGAAAATAGAGAAATGTGCAAAGAGTCTGGCTAATAAATCACAAAATTAAAGAATATTTTGAGTTGCAAGGGATCCACAAGGATCATCAAGTCCAACACTTAAGTGAAATGCCTGCACATGCATCAAACCCATGACTCTGGCATTAGTGTCATGCTCTAACCAACTGAGCTAAATGAGCTAGAAAACCAAGTCTATTTAATTTAATTTTTACGTAAAAGAATTTATAATTTTCAGAATACCTGTAACAAAATGGACCTTTCATCGTGAAATCTTAAGAATCTTTTTGTACCAGCTCTGTTGAAATGATTCTCCCTCTTCTTTATACAGGTGGACTGATGTTAAGAGAGGAAGCTTTGTGGAAATTTCTTCCTTGCTTTTATCTATTTAGAAAGTTCTGAGTCCACAGCCTAAGAAAGTTTTGAGAACATATTTGTCTGTTCTTGCTTGCTGAGGCCACAGTTATGATGATATCAAAGCCAGAATTCAAAATTATGGTAGACAGGTCTAGAGTGTATTAGATTGATATTTTTTATAGCTGCCCTTCCTCTTTCTCATTGTTTTTACTTCTCTTCTTCAGTAGCCTGAAGAATTATTATGTATCTTTATTATGTAGCCTCAACACACAGGGCTATGCTCTAACAGAGACAAGAGACAATATTGCAGTGATAAAAAGCTTGCCAGAAAACCCAGTCAACCACATGCACACCTTGCCAACAAGAATCTTATACCTCCTTCAAGGCTTCCTGCTATCACAATATACTGATCTAGTCAAAAGGGTCCCCAGGGCAATTTCATATGGGATGAATTTTGAATGTCCACAGAAGTGAACCCATCATTTTCCGAGCTACTGAGGCAAAAGCCAGAGTAAGCAACCATAGCTGTCTGCCAAGGACACCAAAGAAATCTTTTAAATATTTACAGGAAAAAAGATATTTGGGTAAATTAAAAATAAATTTGTTTTAGAAGAAACATCAAGACATATGCAATGCAATTACTAGCTGTATATCAAAGAGGTGAATTAAAATTCAATTAAGGAATCAAATTAACATTTTAGCAAATTGCATGGGGTTAGGATTTCTGTTAAAAGTCATTACAGATTGTTAGCAATTAATTTATGTCACTTAGTATTGACATGCAATTAAGTTCAAAAAAGTAACTTTTATTTCCAGTGGAAGAGCTGTCCAGATTATGTTATGAAACTTAATCAGGTAGAGGAGCCACAAAGGCATTCCCTCCCTCTCTTAATAAGCAGCAATCTATATTGTCTGAGCTTAACAGGCAATGGTTTAAATCTACATAGTTTTAAACCAATTACCTATCTTGTCTTTTATTTATGAAAGCATGCCTTTGATTGTATAATTTCTCCCAAGAAAATTTCTATCAAACTAAATTACAGGTTGGAAATAGATGCATGAAATAGAATAAGTAAACACAAGTTCTGAAATAAATACCAAGCAATTTGCATTTACACTGAAATAACGGGCTAAGCTAAACATTAAACTCAAAAATTTTATTAATTTCTTAGTTCTAGTCTATTTTATATTTTGACCTGGAGAAAATGTGTTGTTAACCAGTATATTTGTAGCATCTTACATTTTCCTACTTCCAAATGACTCTTTTAACAAACTGTTGCCAAAATCAATTGTTGATTATGACAGAAAAGCCCCTGAAGTCCTGAAGGTCAACAAGGCAACTGTGAGAGAGCAGTGTGCCCTCCTGGCAAAGCCCCCTCTCCTCTATTCAATACTAGTGAGGCACTGACTGGATGCTGGGTCCATTTCTGGGCTCCCCAGTACGAAAGACACACTGGAGTGAGTGAGTGAGCCCAGCACTGGGCCAGAGGATGTTTAAGACTGTAACACCTCTCATATGGGGGGAGGTTAAGGGATGGGACTGAGCCTGGAGAAGGGAAAGTTTAGGGAGATCTTATCCAATGCAAGGCAATGGGTGTATAGAAGACAGAGCCGCGCCTTCCTCAGCAGTGACCTGTAAAAGAGGATCATAGAATTAATAATAATGTCATAGAATCATAGAATAGCTTGCATTGGAAGGTCCCTTGAAAGGGACCAATGAAGGATGATCTAGTCTGACACTTCTGCAATGAACAGGAACATCTTCAACTAGGTCAGGTTACTCAGGGTCCTGTCTGACCTGACCTTGCATGTTTACAGGGATAGCGCGTCTCAAGCTTCTCTTGAAAACATGTTCCATTATTTTACCACCCTCAGAGTAAAATTTTTTTCCTTCTATCTAATCTGAACATCTCCAGATCTCTCCACCTTTCTACACAGAAGGGGTGTTCAGTCCCTCTGATCATTTTTGTGGTTTTTCTCTGGATCCATTCCAACAAATCCATCTCTTTCCTGTCCTAGAGACCCCAGAACTGGATGCAGTCCTCCAGGTAGGGCCTCACAGAAGTGGAGTAGTGAGGTAGAATCTCCCTCCTCAACCTACTGAGCATTCTTATTTTGCTGTAGCTAAGGATACAGTTGAATTTGAGATGTGTGTGTACATTGCTGGCTCAAGTACAGCTTCTTATCCAACAAGAGGCAACAGGCACAAATCAAAATATAGAAAATTACATCTGAACATAAGAAAAAACTTTTTGATTGTGAGCATGGTTGAAAAATAGACTGGGTTATCCAGGGATGCAGTGAACTCTCCATCCTTGGAGACAGTCAAAACACAATGGAACATAATTCTGGGCATCCTGTGTTCTGAGCAGGGACAGTGGGATAGATGATCTCTGCAAGTCCCTTTCAACCTGTGCTGCTATGTGATTTTGCAAATAAAAATAATTTCCAGTGTCTGAGCACAGCCTGTGGAGACTATTGTGATTTTTCTATAGATTCCAAAAGGGCATGGTCAGACCTAATGGATGGGTTGGTTGCCTTGTAATATTGTGAGCTTGTTATTGTAGTGAATTCAAAGTTACAGAAAAACATTGGTGTGCTTAATTATTTTGTTGCCTTAAAGGTCAATACAAGAATGGTCTGGAATAGTGAGAAAAACATACTTCAGATTGCAAATTAGAGCTGTGAGCTAACAGCCATGGAGCTGACCTGTCTGAACAAATGGAAAGATAATTATTTCTCAGAAGTTCCATATGTGAATTAACCTTGATACAAAATGAATGACACATGCCTGAATTTACAGGAAATTGAACATTAGATTCATGATATTGAGTTCTTGCAGCTGACTATTCTAATACCTATTACTCAGTTAAGGAAATCTCTCCCTTAAAGGAAAAAAGTTTTCTTCTTTCTAAGACATTTTTCTTCTCTACAGCAAGGGGAGCTTTCAGCATAAAAACTACCCTCAAAGGCTTTGACTGCTAAGATCCATTTGTTTTACTTGTTTCAAACTTACATTGCATGAAAATGAGATGGCTAAATGCAGAGGTTTACTGTGTTTCATATTTTTTTGCAGCAAAGGATTCAGAGTCCAGACGAACGTGAGCATATTACAGAATGCAGCACTGAAAAGTACTGCCATTTTATTCTTTACCCATTGCATTATCCTGTAAAATCTCTTTTTTTTCCCCTATCCTCTGTCCCTCTCGCCCACCTCAAAAATCTTGATCAAGGTCAGACTGATATGAGTGGATTAAGGCTTAGCATTAAATCAGAGCCAGCAGTCTCTCTTGAGATGCAATATGCCTACATTTAATTTACCATACGATCCTGAGTAAGATTTTAAACAGCAGTCCACCTCCTTTGCTTCTAAACACCTGACATTTATGAATTTCTCATATTTTTTTTTGCCACATCATTTGGCAATTTTATTTTTTTTCTTAAGGGAGGATTTCTTTGCTCAGCCAGAAATTTAGGGGCTGAGTGGAATATATGAAAGTAGGTACATTTAAAGTATTTACTCTTAGTATCTCTACTACCAGTAACAGCAAGACAGCAAGTTTTGAAGATTTTGAAGCTAACTCTCCTGAGAGTAATCCTGTAAGAAAGTTAATAATACACTTTTGCGAGATGTCTATCCTAGATTACCAACAAAGTAAACCTCAGACCATTATACTGATCATATGAGTATAAAAGAGTAACTGAGCAAAAAGATTACAACTCATAGAATCACAGAACCATTTAGATTGGAAAAGACTTTTGAGATCGAGTCTAACCTATGACCTAACACCACTTTGTCAACCAGACCATGGCACTAAGCACCACATCTAGTCATTTCCTAAACTCCTCCAGGGACAGTGACTCTAGCACCTCCCTGGACAGTTCCCAATCATCCTTTCTGTGAAGAACTTCTTCCTAAACTTCCCCTTTCACAGTTTAAGATTATGTCATCTCTTCCTATTGCTGGGAGAAGATACTGATTCCTTTCTGGCTACAACCTCCTTTCAGACAGCTGTAGGAGCAAGAAGGTCTCCCCTGATGTTCCTCCTCTCCAGGCTAAACAACCACATCTCCCCCAACTGCTCCTAATATGACTTACTCTCCAGACCCTTCACCAGCATTCTTGCCCTTCTTTGGACATGCTTCAACATCCTTCTCAAAATCTTTCCTAAACTGAGGGGCCCAGAACTGGACACAAGACTCAAGGTGCAGCCTAACAAGTGCAGAGTACAGGGGAAGAATCACTGCCCTGTTCCTGGCCACACTGTTCTCAGTACAGGCCAGGATGCCGTTGGCCTTCTTGGCCACCAGGGCACACTGCTGGCTGCCGGTCAGTCTGCCATCAGTCAGTACCACCACGTCTCTTTCTTCCTGGCTGCTGTCCAGCCACTCTCTCCCCAGCCTGTGGTGCTGCAGGGGCTGTTTTGGCCAAAGCCCAGGATCTGCCCCTTGGTCTTGTTAAACTTCATATTGTTGGATTCGGCCCACTGATCCAGCCTGGGAGAATTTAAAAATTAACAAAATGGAGCATTTTAGTTTTTACCATGAGTAGTTAGTGAAAACTCTGGCTTATTTATAAAGCTATGTCCAAGTGGGTAACAGTTTGCACATATTATCACATATTTTTGCAAATTAAAATGCTTACACTAAGAGGGAAAACAAAAGGTAACGTAAGCTATCATGAAATTTACAAAAATAGAGACTAAAAGTAAATTATCACTAGCTATAAGGATATTACCATTTAGAACACTTTACTAATATTGCAGGTTTTATATCACCTGATATCTTCATTAAAAACTAAATATTTTGCTCACACAAATTTATAAGCTCCAGTAAGTACCATATGTCAAGTTTCATGAAAAATGTATGCATGACAATGGTAAGGTTTTCTGGCCTTCCCATGCCACCCTAACTTGATTTGGTTTTGGCAATCTTCTCTGATCATGCAGCAAGATCCAAAATAGTACTTCGGCATCTGTAACATAAGCCAAAAGAAATTTAAGGACTTTTTTTACAACACCCAAAAACCTGCTTAGGTGATCAAGAGGCCATAACTGCATACATTTTCACAAAATTACTTGCTTTTATGCATACCACGGGCACTGACCACCACTGAGCATGCAAGTATCTTTGCCCCCAAAGTTGATTCAGCAGGTAGACTCAAGGCAAGGTTAACATGTGATGATCCATTAAGTACAACACATTACTGTTACCTAAATTTAAGAAAAGACATAAGAAGAATGGTGCTAGTGACCTTGCATGCAATATCCTCATGAGAAGATCCACTTAGCTATTCAATAAGTTATAACATTTGTACATGTGGACTTTAAAACAGAAAACTTCTAATAGCTCTTATCTATGCTCCTCTCTGAGGATTTTGAGTGACAAAAATAAGGAATCAAAACAGTTGGACTAATATATATTTATATCAGAATCAATTAGAGTGCTGCTTTTCCCGCTCCCTGACTTCATCACACTGAGCTCAAAGAGTTCTCACATCAAAACAATGATCATAAGAGTGGCTGACACTGGGAAAGAAGGAGAGCACAAGAAATATGAGCCTTGTCTGATTAGACACCTGACATCTGTCACTGAGCTCAGAATGCAGAAATGAAAACTGCACTTTCAGAATATCCAAACACCATGATTTCCAGGACTGTGCACTGTCTGGAGACTTGTTATGTATCAGTTGCAGCTAGTGGCTAACAGTTAAAAAATTTGAAGAGAGAGGAGAACACATGAAAGAACAAGATATTAGACTGTAAAAGAGGAACCCCCTAGATAAAATCTCTACTCTTTCTTTCCTTTCTACCCTTTTGATTGCTCCATCTCACAAGGAAGAAGGTGTCCAAAAACAACCACTTTGTTTATATCTGAGATTCAAAATTCTAGCTAGTAAGACAGTCCCAGTTAGCTACAAGTGATGTAGTGCCACTACTTAGCTTCACATCTATATATATCTATATGTCCACAAATCAATGTACAAAACAAACATCAAATCCCAGAACCAGCAGCACATATGTGATTTTTAGAGTCAATTTACTAACATGTATTTAGCAATGGAAGGAAAGTTCAAAGTAATTTCTTTTTCAAGTAATAGAGTCAATTTTTTTCATCTATGCTGTTTTTGGAGAGAAGCTATAATAACATGTAGACTTAATAAGAATTTTCTGTGCCAATTTCCTGTTTTCTTTACTGATGAAAATCAGAAGTTTCAATCTGAGTTGAATTTAACAATAACTCCCTGAGCTACTACTTTTTATTTTGACTTGATATCCATAAATATCAGAAAGTATATCTTTACACACTTATTCAAATCACTATTGTCCTTGACAAGAGACAACAAAGATCACATGCCACATAGTTGAACATCTTATAGAGAAAAATTGATAATCGGAATTACAGGCATCCAAACCACTTTCTCTTGCTACAACTAGGACTAACAGTGTAAAGGAAAGAGAAAATTCAGAGGGCTCTCTTTAAATAAGTACCACTCCAGTTTCCCTCTTCCTCATTTATTGATCTTATAGCTCCATTCACTGCTTTCTGTCCACCCTGCAGAAATAGAACAGTAGTGATTTCTTTCTGCTCTTTCCTCTAATGGTCTCAAGGAGTAATCTTCGATCTGAATATTAAAACAAGAGAAGAAAGTATTATGTATTTGCCCTTCTTCAGGTCAACATAGTACAAGTCATGTAAGCTGGACCTTGCCCTTGAAGAACACACCCATTTCTCACACACGGAATAACGAGCATGAGTGAGTACAGTGCTATCTCCAATATTGATTTCAGCATTTTGTTATCTATAGTTGAAATAAATCCCCTCGCCATGTAGCATTTAGGCACCCAGGTCACACAAGTGTTCAGCAACCCCCCTGACTGACACAGTGAGGTTTTATGAGCAACCTTGGTGCCACCAACTAGCTCCATAAGCCTTGGGCGTTCCATGGTGGAAGTGCCTCCACCCTGGTGAAGCAGACTGGCAACACTCCTCACACATCTCAGTCCTTTTGTTTTCCCAGTCTCTGAGGTAATATGTTTTAAGTCCTTGAGAGTCCTCCCAGATAACCTCGGAGGAGTTCTCAACTCTTTTGCGCAAAAACAAACCCTCCCAGCACACTAACTTTCAGGAAAATAACACTTGCACTCACACCTGCTTCTAAGAGTGCAGGATAAGGCTGCAAAGCCCATCACAGGATTCAAATGCTGATTTCCTTCTGCCTAAGTCATGTGCCCCATGACTCACTGTGCCAGCTTTCTGATTAACGAAACCAGGCATCTTCTTGGGGCACAGGATATTTTCTTTAGGGACAAATGCCTAGTTTTCCTCTCAATGAAGGTTTCTGGAAGCAGTGGGATTGGTTCAGACTTTTTGCCAGATCTGAAGCTGGGAAATATTTGGGGGTCTTATGATTTAGAAATAGAATTTTGATGACTTGGATGTCCATTCTGTATCAACATTCATTTCTACAGTATTCCTCTAAAATATATTTCTTTTCCCACAGAATAGGATACATATGCTCTGGCTTTTTTGTACTGCGTTTCAACATTTAAAATTGAAAGTCTCAAAGATTTCATAAACTGAGGATGCTCAGTTAAAGACTTGAGACTGACTTAATGAAGTAATTAGAATTGTAGGTAACTTTGTACATATAAAGGAAATTCACCAATAACAGGAACAGCTAGGCAGAACTACTAAATGTCAGCAGGTATGGATTGCTGGGTAGCCAAAAGATGAAGAGTTTAAAATTAGCAATCTTCTTTGAAAACTTAAGGTAACAGGCCTACCATTACCTAGAAATAATATGGAAGCAACAAGAACAGAATCCTTGAAAATCTAATGTTTTTTTCCGTTAAAAAAAGTCTTTTTTGTTTATTCTGTTCTCTCATGGGTCTGGGTCATCCTTCAGTGAATAGAAAATTTGGCAGAAAATAGTCTTAGAGGGAAGAGAGTAGGAAGGGATTAAGAAAGAGGATCATAAGAGGACATTAAAGAGAATGCACCTTCACAGAATTTTAGTGCATACTGCATCAAATGAAAGTAAAGCAGCCTTTGAGTGTAAGCACTTGAACCCTTGATTTCAAATAGGCGTCTGCTTCTAAAATTCTCCTATATGAGGAAGAAAAATTGAAATATATTTGAAAAGATGATATGAAACACCTTTTCTGGTTTGGTTTTTTTTGGGGTTTTTTTGTCTGTTTGTTTGGTTGGTTTTTGTTGTTTTTTTGGTTTGGTTTGGGGTTTTTGGGTTGTTTGGGTTTTTTTTTTGTTGTTGTTGTTTGGTAGGGTTTTTTTGGGTATTTTGTTTGTTTTTTGGTGGGTTTTTTTGGGTTTTTTTTTTTTTTGGTTTTCTTTTGCCTACTGGAAATAAATAATAATAGTAAAATACTAGTAATAGTCATAATGATAATCATAATGATAATCATAATGGTAATGGTAACAATATAATTATAATAATATTAATATTGATAATAATATTAATATCAATAACAATGTTATTAATATCAATAATAATATTATTAATAATAATAATGTTGTTATCCAAAACTCTTCAGATTATCTCCTGAAAAAATATGGGAAATAAATAATATTACCAAGTCCATATTCAAAGTTTAACTTGTCCACTTCTTTGTAGCATCTGCAGCAAATTAGGTAGAACCTGGAGTCATCAAACTTCCTAACCATAATCTTTGGTTCGTCTCCAGAAAAGGTCTGTACTATACAAGGATTTATGTGGATAATACAGCATATGATTAAATAATCACAGGCAGTATTGTAATGCAAATACAAAAAGACACAAATGGGGGTTGGTTAATTACAATCACAGAATCTCAGCCTGGTGCTGAGATCTCCATTGTTACTACATCCAAGAATGGGATACATATCTTCTCAGACAGCAGTATCTTAGCACTCGGGCCATTTCAAAGATGGAAACGTCGTGACAAAGCAGAATGCATTTATGAATATTTGTCATCAAGATTTTTAAAACCCATCCTTGCAAATGAATCTCTTAGAACCAACTAGATCACATTTACTTGGTCAGTCTCTTGATCTGTGCATAGGTACAAGAATATATAAAAAACTGACTAGATTCATTGCTATGCATTTTGCCTAAAAGATAATTTTTCATAACAGTAGCAACTATATTTTTCTGGTCTTTCTACCAAAACCAACTCAAGCAGGCTGAAGATAGGTAAACCTTTGGTACAAAATTTGTATGTCCATAGAACTACCACTAAAATGGCACCTTGCCTTAAGGCTGAACAGTGGTGTGATGCTATGCCAAAGACATAAGAGCTTTCATCAGTGTACTTTTGCAGATAAAATGCAGCATAAAAAGAATAACCTGTTTTTAACAGGAACTAGCCTGAGATACATTGTAGTATTTTATGTGACAGATAAGTAGAGTTTCAATTTAGTTACCCATTCCACCCTAGAAACAGGAACATCAAAACCTGATACAAATCGTTATTACCCAAATCTAACCCCACATATGGATATCTTCAATTAAAACTACATGAACTACACTATGGAAATCTAAAAGGGTCCCAAGGGCCAGTTCATCGAATTACCAGTTGCATAATAGTTACCATTGCTAATGCCTTCCCTTCTGCTTTCCCCTGCTGCTGTAAAGTGCATAAAGAGCCACTGCCATCTGTGCTGACTTTCAGCAGGGCAATATCACATTTCCTGACTGTTGCAGCACCCAGCAGCAAGGGCAGGGCCACTCCTCTTCACACCGTGGATGCTTTCTCTTGAATGGCTCTCCCACCTGCCCTACCCCTTCCCTACAAACCTGGAGATACAGGCAAAAAGAGGGCTTCACAAGCCCTCACCGATGCCCTCTTGTCCTGTCTGGCTGGAGAAGCATTTCCATACCTTGGACCTTCTATACAGCTCTGCTGTTTGGAAATCAACATAGATGTATGGTCTGTTTTCTCAATACCTGCATCTGAACAAGCAGATTAACACAAGATAAACCTTTTGCATATGTAACAGCTAGATGTTACCAGCCCAAAACAGAAATAGTCCAAAATACATTTTCTCACAGAAGTCAGCTTGAGGACTTGGTGAACTTGCTCACATTGCAATGCGTATAGCAGCAACTCACTTTGTTTTACATTTTGCCCAGAGAAAGAGGAACACTCACATAATAATATACCTTTAATTTAAGAAGTCTAATAAAGATATAAGTTTTGCAGGAAATTATTTTGGTTTTACTTTGTCCCAGCTGCATCTGTTCATGAAAGCTTGTGACATGTTGTGCAAAATACAAGTACTTTGAGCTTTTCACACCATTTAAGAAATGCAGTGTATTCCAAATATCTAAGGTTAGCACTACACATATCTTCTTGACCTGATGTATTCACCTACTCTTTTAAGTAGAGAATGAGAAATGACTCAGATTGTGAGCCTATGTAGACATATATGTAGACAGATGGACATCACAGATTTTAAGAAGTGGTGTTTGAAACAGGACAGAGAAACTTTCTAAAACACAATTACTGTTAGTAAATCCGTACAAGAAAGGTTAAGAACAAAAATTAAACTTAGCAGTGATTTTGTCTGTGTATTTCATGTTTTCTGTTATAACTCACATGATTCAAGAATTACCAGATTGTGACTGCAGCCTGTAGACACACCATTCTGTTCCACTGAAAGCTGCTTTGTCAGGCACTTTCTAAGCCCCTACAGAAAATTTTCTCTCTAGAAATGTCTTTCAAGGACAAAATGCATGAGGGAAGAAGAGTAAGCTACCCTCTTGTACCACCAATCTAATTTGCAGCACTATAGCAGAGTGTCAGGTAGAAAAATAAATACAAGTTTTAAACACATGAAAACACAATAAACAAAATAAAGGCTCACATAAACCAATAAAAAAATCATTTACAATTATATAAACAGCACAGGCAGTGCAGTCTGGATTATGGTACTAATAATATTGATAACTTGGCCCAGACTGCTCCTTTGCTGAAGAGTGCTACTCAGAATCTCTGGAGATGTCTGACAAATGTTTTATGTACATGTTGATGTGTCAGCTCCTGCCTCTCTCACACCTTCCCATGTAAATAAAACATTTATCAAGCTCACAGAGGGGATTGAATACCATTTATTTGCTAAGAAATTGTGTGCTTATTGAACATTTGCCTGGTGTGTATTGTACATCTTGCAGGACAGAATTATCTTTCTGGACTTGCAAGCAAGATGTGATTGCAAATATTTTGATTTTTCATGCATGTTGCTTTCCAAGGGTCACACCCATTCCCACTAAGACTGTTTTACAATATTCAGGTAAAGTGGAGAAACAACTTAATGGCTGGAGGAGGTAATACTGTACCCTTTATTACTGTCACTGTAATGACAGCTTCGTACAAGGGAGAAAAACTGACTAACACTATTAGTGACATCAGTGAATGGACAGAAAAATATCCCTTCCTTCTGAAAACACATACCTTGAAATCTCTGGGAATTTTGCAATTTGGACATCCCAAGCTGTTTTAGGTCCAGTTCTCACCCTCTAAAACTAAACTAGATTTTTAAGAACTGCATCATGGGTGGGATATTGCAATCACAAACAGAATAAGTAGAATTTTCTTTGCATTAACTATTCCGATGGGGCATTCAATGTTTAGCAATACGTAGATGAATAGAATTTGTTTACACCTTGCTAAAATATCTAGATGAAATATAAGAGGACATCTGCAAGAAAAGTGGAGTTAGCAATTCACAGAGTAGTATCAGGGTCATAGATATCTGGCTTGCTTGTTTTATGTGAATAATCATTCTATGGTGATTTGAACTTTTACTAATCTACATTTATCAAACATAGTCATTTGTTGAGCCCACAAAAAAAATGAAAGTTTGATTTTTAAGGAGAATAAAAATAATCCCCATAAATAATAGAAGACTGAACAGCAAATTGTGATATTTTTTTTGTGGCAAGTAAGTCCATAACAGGGGCTAGGGCATGACTATATGTGGGTCAAAAAAAGCCAATCCAGAGTTAAGTCAGGACATGGTTAAGAGAGTGTGCCACCCCGAAGAAAATGCTCGATACTGAGTAGATACAGAGTGTGAACTATGGGCAAAGTATTTGCACATTTCAGAGAAACCAAAATACTAGGAGAGGAGGGACCTTCCTCTCATTTAGAAACAGAAGAGAGACAAGCATCACTTTACATAACCATGCAAAGATCTGTAAAGTGTGCACAATGCAGGGAAAATGAAAACAACACATTTAGCCCACCAGATTTCTTTTAAGACTTCATAGCTGCTGTTGCAACTGAGAGGAGTAATTCCTCAGTCTTGTGCTGCTCAACAATACTCAGCCCAAAACACAGAGTTGCACACAGCCATGCACACACTCTTTTACAGGCTCATGCACAAAGAGTTAAGAAAAACCAACAGAAAATAGAAAGTTACTTAATAAACCTGAACATTTATGATTGTAACATTATCCCTGTAGGGAATGTGTCAACTGAATGTGTGAAAGCAAAATAATAAATGGCAAATGACAAAATTTATAATAGAACCAGAGAGAAATGTGTCTATTATAGGCATGAAAGCTCGTCAAGCCATTACTCTCCCTCAAGAAAAAAGAAGTCACTGAAAGGCTGAAGCTTAAAATAGATAAGGAAGAATCTGACACTGTTTTCTTCCTAATGGGGAAGGAATAATCAGAAGATCATGGAAAGAGAGCTGAAAAATCATCACCATATTTTATATACAAATAATTTTCTGTACCCTAAAATAAAGGTTAAAGGAAGAGCTCATTACTTGGATAATTGTTGTTTAAGTAGAACAGCTGGTAAAATAGGCATCTTCACTCTTACTTGCCACTGGAGGTAAAAATCTTCCCTTTTGCATCTCCTGGGAAAAAAAATAACATAAATCTGTAAAAAAATTATTTTTCACTCCTTGCCATGTGAGAAATCAAAGAGATTTCTCAAGGAAAGATGCCTCAGCTAGCTCCAGTTCAAGACCAGGAAACATTTTAAACTGCTTCCACTTCTGCCTTTTGTTCTGTATTTCACATATCTCACTGAAAGACAGGACACATTTATGATGCCAGTCTAAAACAGTCTGCAATGCCAGTTTCTCTGAGATTCCTAAGGGCAACTAGCAGACTGATAAACTGTTCACAGTGGCCCTCTTTTCCTGAGGAAATGAACTCTTCGCTGGATTAATTTTACAGGACCCAGCAGGAATTCAAAAGGAAACAGGAGAAAAATATTTGTGGAGAAAAAGCCCAAGAAAGGAAATGCTCATAATAGGTCTAAAAATATTTTCTGGATAACAATAAATAAAATATATATCCCATGCAATGAAAATGTCACATGAGGTTCTCTTTGTGGACAAATCTAAAACTCCTTGCTTGATATTATCAGACAGGAGTACCTTTGAGCACTGTGTCCAATCCAGCTGTTAAAAAAATCATCATAACCAGATAAGTAGAGACATGTAAATGAAATGGGATTAGTCAGCTTAGTAAAGAATATGAGAACTACACTAAGATTTACATAACAATGACACAGTCCTCAGGTATTCTAAAGAAAGACCAAAGTAGTTCTCAAGTATTTAAAGGACTTAAAATAAAGCAATTTTTACCAGTTCGAAAGAGTAATTTAGCTCTGTTTCTCCCCAGTGTGCTGTACATTCCAGCCCATAGCTTTCCTGTGTTCAACTCATCACGCAATAACAGAGCAGAGAAGGAAGGCGTCTCATAGATAATATCAGTAACAGAATAGATGCCATCAGAATACAAAAGCAGCAAAAAAAGTCACTTAAAAGAAGCTTATTTCACATCAAAAGAAATTTTTTTGCAAGTTGTGAGTCTTCAGGACCAGCACTTTTATGCATTGTTAAGACCTATGACTCAGAAGTGGGAGAAAATGAAGTTGAGGACACTAAAGTGCTCAAGGGACAGAGGACAATGTGAGAGGGGAAGCTGACAGAGAAAAGGAAGCTCTGGGAAAGTTTAATTGCTGTTTCCTACAATATAGAGGGACACTAAAGAAAATATAAAGACATACTCACGTCAGAGGTGCACAGGAAAATTACCCAGGTAAGTGCAAGATAAACTTGATCTTGCTAAGAAAAAACCTTTCTGCTCGAGGAACATGATTGAGACCTTGAATAGGTTTTCATTCCTGAAGATTTTAAAAATTCAGATGGGCAAAGCCCTGAACAATGATATCTAAATGTTGAAATTAGCCTTTGTTTGAGCAGGAAGTTGGACTAGATGACATTCAAAATCACTTACAATATATTTTTCTATGATTTTGATTTTTTTCAGTTTTTTTCTATGAGTCTGTGCTTGTAAGTAGAATTTAACAGGCCACTTGAGTATTAACAGTCAAATTTTGGAATGTAAGTACAACCAAGTGAAAGTGAACCCCAGTATTACAAATTACAGAAAAGAGTTGTAGACTAACAGTATTTCATTTTATGATGCACCTGAGAAGCTCATTTCACATTCACCTCATATTGAGAAGCTGGCAATAAAATCCAGGTATACTTACATCTGAATTCTGCAACTGCAATTTTGGGAACAACTTTGGACAAATATTAAATTTGTAAATTTTGCAGTGTTCTGTAAGTCTTAATGTTGCTGTTGCCATAAAAACACCATATAAAAATGAGCCACAAATGACTATCCTTATCTGTCAAAAGAGTACCTGGGTTTCCTCATACTTTTGAAGGATTATTCTTTTACTATCTGCACTATCTCATTAAGCTTCCTGTATACAATGAGAGATTGATTGAGTGTCCTCTTTATTCATGATGAAATACTCCATTATGATAGGAGGGGTGATTTGTATCACCTGCTCTTAATTTTGCATGCAAATCTGTAGATGGAATTCTTAAAGTTCAGAGGATTAAGATGCTGAGAGATGGCTGCATATGCTTTAATATGGTCATATTCTTGTCACAGAAATTCCAAATCTACTCCTCTGTGGAATCCATGTTGATATTAATTTTTTGTTTCTGTATACTGCATTATTAAACTTACTCTGTGTTCCTCAGGGTGTTTTCAGACAATATTCCTATAGGTTTTGGCTTGGGCATGGATTTTGTTTGTGTCCACTGAGGACAGCAGGCTGAGCAGTGAGACTGTACAGACTAAAGATTTTTAACTTTTGCAGGACTGAACTTTCCAGGATAGAGGGAATTTCAGTGTGAATATTTTTCTGTGCAATCCTTTTATATAGAGTCACTCTCTTTTTAGCACTACCCACCAGCAAATGTCTGTGAATTATAACCTCATTCTTATAAGCCCTCTTTAAATACTGAAACACCACAATAAGGTCTCCCTGGAGACTTCTCCAGGCTGAGCAACCCTAACTCTTTCAGCCTGCCTTCAGAGGAGAAGTGCTCAAGCCCTCTGATCATCTTTGTGGTTGTCCTCTGGACTTGCTCCAAAAAGTCCATGTCTTTCTTGAGCTGGGAGCCCCAGAGCTGGACACAGTATTCCAGGTGGGGTCTTAGAAGGGCAGAGAGAAACCAGCTGGCCACACTCCTTTTTGTGCCCCCTAGGATAGTTTTGGCTTTAAACTGAAAGAGAGTAGATTTAGACTAGATATTAGAAATTCTTTCAGTGAGGGTGTGACACCCTGAAACAGGTTGCCCAGAGAAGCTGTGAGTACTCCATCCCTGGAAGTGTTCAAGGCTGGATGGGGCTTGTTTAATGGAAGGTATCCCTGTTCATACAGGGGAACTGGAACCATTCTGTGCACTTGTGATACGATTCTATGGTGTAATGTTCTAAGTTATTGCTCTGGTAGGCTCCCCTTTCATGCTGGCTTATAAAACTGTTGCAGTACTAGACCTTTTTAGAGTGGTGAACCCTTTGCAATGTGTTTTTACTTTCCATTTGCATGGGAAAGCACACAGGGACAATTCTCTGTGGAAGACATATCTAAGGCTGTTTGCACTGATTCAACAGAGCATGCAGAGAAACAGCATGCACTTTTTTCATATTTGTGACTTTTCAAGGTCATAGGCATTTTTTTTCCATCTTTAAAAAAAACTCGCCTCAATAATGTAGGTGCTTCAATAACCTAGGGATAAGTGAAATGCAAGTAAGGGCATGAATAAAATAAACCTCTGCTCTCATAGGTTCATTCACCGCCATGCAGTGCCCCAAGAGCACACCTCAAAATCACCCTACCAGGACAACAGAGTTGCTGGACAAAGGTAAATGTTCATCAAAGCCATAAACACTTATCATAATAATCTCACTAAAACTTATAAAAGTTTATTTAAATTCTGAATCTCTGAAGTAACTCAGAGTTTTAGCTTGTGTGGTTATTATGGACTAAAAATGCAAGATTCATAATCACTTGGTAACTACAAGAATGCAGAAGCACAATGTGGCAATTAAACTTGTCTTTATCAGCAGCACATGCTCATACTGGTCCAAAAAGAAAAAAGCCAGATAATGGTAGACTGAGAGAATATTGGAAAGATGCAAAGGAAAGAGAGGCTCTCCCTTTAGAAATCAACTATTGATACAATCCAAAGCTTTAGTATTTGGGAAGAAAATATTTCATTGCTCTTTTCAACTTGAGACAAATATTTGCTAACATACTGGACAACCCAAATAACAAAATTCAATTTTCCACTTGGAGTGGAAGTAGAATGTCTCCAAGGAACAGGTAAGCACACCCACAACACATCAGAACAGCCAGCAGACAAACCTTCAGTAGATGCACACTGCTTGTCACCACTGACAGATCCATAAAATGACCTACATAACTGCTGTATCTGCTGAAGGAAGTGCCAAGTGGAAAGAATAACCCTGACACGGCAAAGATTGAAAATACAAAAAATAAAGTGTCAGTAAAAAAAAATTGCTCTGAGTTTGGTGGGTATATTTTGCAGTTTTTATCCCCTTGCCTAGTGTCAAAGTTCCCAGATAGACTAAGGTGACAATGTAATTTCTTGGTAGTAGCCAGGTATCATGTGTAGTAATATTCCATAAATTCAACAAGTTATGAATTTCTTCCTAAGAAATGCCACAATGCCCCTTCAAGCCCTACCACAGCGTGAGTTCTGACTGGGAGCTTGTCACAGGATCTGATGCACTCCCTCATTTTTTCATCAGTACAAAAGCCCTCCAAGCCATGAAATACTCCTAATGTTTTGGGTTTTTGTTTGTTTTTTTTTAGAAAAAGGTTTCTATGCAGATTGACAGGGGAGGCTAAACAATGCCCCTTCCTTCTTTGGGGAGTGTTTGCTTTCACATCCTAACCTGTTCTTTGAAAGCTGAGCTGAAATTTGCAGAGGAAGATGTAAGTGGGATAGACCCAATGGTTCTGACACATGGAGTTCTCTGGCACCATGGAGTTCAGAAGTGTATTTCAAGAATAAGCATGTAAAATATTTGTATGTCCCCCAGAAGGATTACTAAGAATCACAAGGAAAGTGGACAACACCTGTAAGCTGGACAGAAATATCTTCAAACCTTAGCTTAAATGTAAGTAACTAATTCTCCTGGTGTTTCTGCATGGACTAATCAAACTCTCAGAGGTATTTAAAATTAACTTAGGGACATAACTTTGCAAGAGCAATGAAAAAAGAAAGTAAAAAATACAATTAATTTTTCTTCATATTTATAAAATTTATTTCTCTTCTTGAATCATCTCTCTCACATAGAAACCAACACCAGTGTAGAATGTATGGCAAAGAGAACTTTGTACCCAAAACTTAATTTTCTTTCTTCTGTGTTTTCTGACTCAGTTGTTCAAGCAGGTTACCAGATGATGACACTCATGCTTGTGGGAGGCACAAGGAGACAGCCTGATGATAGGAAAAGGAAATGGGAGTATAAAATCATCTCTTTCAAATGCAATACCCACTGCAGTAGATTACAAGGTCACAGTTTGAGTGCATTCAGCCATCACTACAACACATATGGGATTTTCTTAAATTTTCTGTTATATGCAGATTAAGTTTTGATGTTTTCCCAACAGTTCAGCTTAACCTGAAATAAAGCTATTTATCCTGTTCTGTACTTGTAATCAAACATCTGCTTTAGTCAAACTACAGCTTCAGTCAGAGGGTTTAAGTTCAAGGGTCCTCAGTTTATGACAAAGCTAAAAGACTAATTTGATTAGTGACTCTAAAGAAAACCTTTTGTATCACTTTTCACTGGTAGACCCAGGCAACCTGAGACTAAATTGTCTGGATGAAAAATTCAAATGTGATTTTTTTTTTCTCATTAACCTTGACACAAACAATTATTTGCACATGGACAGTTCTGTGGTTTAAAAGAGACAGATACGTCTTAAGTGTTATAAGGCAAGGTGCAAGCAAATTATTCTATGAATTTTTCCTCCATGTTACATCAAGTCCTATTTCTTTCTATTGCTTTAATGCCATGTAAGAATACTGCTCACCAGCTTCCTGTTGTTGTGAAAATGAGTATATGACTATATTCATTCTGGTCCTTGACCGATTTCTAATATATTTGTGAAGCCTTGTTTTCTTGTCATACCCAGTACTATTCCAGCCTTCAAAACACAGAGCTTTCACATGACCATGAAAACTTAAGAATCACCCTGTAACATTACAAGATTGTGAGCTTATGAAAATAGAGTGTGAGAATTATTTTGCTGCCGTATATTAGTGTTTATTTTAAGAACTGGATGGATATATCAAGCTGGCTGTATATAGATGGCAGAACAGCCATTATTTTAGCATTAAAAATCAATATCAGCATCAACTCTAATTGTAAATAAACCACTTGCTAGGATATATATTTTAAAAAGGATCAATCTTTGGATTCTCACACTGGGATGAGTAGTATTTGAAAACTGGAATTTCCATACTGAGCTCCTAAGTCAGTGTAAAACTCTTGTAAATAGACCAGTTGTTTAATTTGCAAGAAGAAATGTACCAGACATTTCATTTCAATGTATTGTCATGGGTTAGTTTCCCTTTCCCTAACAAGAAAAACAGCAATGATCATTAAATCATTCCTATAGGAGCAAGAAAATTGGGAAAAACATTTCTTCAAAGTCCAAATGAAAATACAGGGACAGATTCATCGGTTATGAAATAGCATGTTGTTTCACAAATTTCTAGATGCCAAGTCATTACCTGAATACAGAATCATAGAATCGTAGAATGGCCTGGGTTGGAAGGGATCTTAAAGATCACCTAATTGAAATACCCCTTCAGCAGACAGGGACACCTTTCACTAGATCGAGTTGCTCAGAGCCCACCCCCAACTTTTCCTGGAACTTGCAGATATGGGGCATCCACAACTTCTCCAGGCAACCCATCCCAGTGTCTTACCATCCTCACAGTGAAGAATTTCTTCCTAATATCTACTCTAAACCTACTCTCAGTTTGAAGCCATTCCCCCTTGTTCTGTCGGTATGTGCTGTTGTAAATAGTCTCATCTTTCTTGTTAGGCTCAGGTACTGGAAGGCCGCTATTAGGTCACACCAAAGCCATCTCTTCTCCAGGCTGAAGAAAACCAGTTTTCTCAGCCTTTCCTTGTAGAAGAGGTGCTTCATCCTTCTAATCAGCTTGGTGGGCCTCCTCTGGCCTTGATACAACAGGCCGATGCCCTTCCTGTGCCGGGAAATCACCAGGAAGTTCACAGCATCTCAAGTCTGTTCCCAGTTTTTAAAAGGGTATGGCCAGGCATATCTTCATGTTTCGAACAGCACTGAATGCTGACTCTTGTTCTTGCAGCATGTGCCAGGACAATGCAACTGTCAAAGATGAACATATCCAAATTCCCCCTCTCAGGATGAGAATAAATCTTGCAAGCCAGAAGCTCTAATGCAAGGCAAGTCACCTACTCCTGTGTGATCTCGAAAGCATGTCCTTTGGGCCTCAGTTAAAATAGAAAGTAGCTCTAAGCTAGGAAAAATAGCTGGTGGGACAGACAGACCTGTCAGAAAAACTACATTTACTTAGAAATGAAAACCTTTCAAAAGAATGTATTCAATTTGTCTATATTTTGGGGGAGAAGTGTCAAAACAAATAATTTCTACTGCCTGCTTCACTAACATGGAAAACACTGAAGTATTTTGTTTAGATGTAGCGGAAATTATTGCTATAACTTCTTTAGTATTAATGTCATTATGACAATATACATATATTGGATTCATAATTTCTACCTTATGGAGAAAATGTCATGTTTTTGAACACCATGTTTTAACAAGTGTTAAATTCTTTCAAAATTTCATTTTGATGCAGAATTTTAACACTCACCTGCAAGTAAACAAAAGTGAGTTTTGAAAGAGAAATTTCTCAAAGCATGACAGTCATTTCCTATCTAGTTTTTGCATCACAAATAAGGATTCACAAATAAGGTGCTCAGTTTAAATATCTGCCACTGACACAGTGCTGGGAGATCCTCAGTTGCAAAATGCGATGAAACAGTAAAGCTGACCAAACATCCATGCATTTTAATAAATACCTGAATTACAGCAAAATCTAGAACAGTTGCATTCCATCTGAATTTCTCTGCAGGCATTATCTGTATTATCTGTATATCATCTTATTTTTTCCACAGCTATGCTATTTCCAGCATCTGGATCACTCTTGCAGATGACAGCTGTCTGAAGAAGTAGCTTTACTTTGTACAGCCTCCTACAGCGCTTAGCACCATTAGTTTGGGGAAAAAAAATCCCCCCTTTGGCAACCAATATGCTCTATTTTATTAAATTTGTTCTCTAATCACAAGCACATTCTCTGCAGTTTAAGAAGGAGAAAATATTTTACTACCTGCCAAAGAATTAAATGGTTCTTATGACTTTCTTCTCTCACCATTATTAGTATCCTCAGGCATAAAGATGGGAAGAAGGGTGGGAAAAAAAACAGGTGGGGTTCTAAAAGAAATATATTGGAAATAATGAAAGTAAATGATTAAGGCATAGTCCTCAAATATCAATTTCATTTTTATTCAATAAGACATTTCTCTGTATCAGTTAATAACAAAAAATATTAAAAAACCATCTGCTGAGACTGGGAAATAAAATACTACATACCAACACTATGGTAATCACTTTTCAATTGCTATGTGCTAGTAATCGATTATATCTAATATAAAATAATTGTTCTAGTGAAGTCTGGGCTTTTATTTGGTTGTAAATAAATAACAGTTAAATATCAATTACACAAATTAATCTTTCCCCCAGCAGTACACCACTTGCAGATAACTCAGGTTTTGAGTAATTTCTTTAGGAATCCATGCAACAACATGGATTCCTAAAGGAATTCATTATTGTCCACTTTGAAATTCTTCCTTAAATGAATTGGTTTGTGTTCACTGAATAATAGCTAATGACTTCATTTAGGGGTGTTACTTTGAAGGCACTTTACAGTTCTCTTGTCCCTTGTATTCTTTTCAAGAAGACATAAATTTTGTCTCTTCAGTCTTCCTATGTCTTACCTGCTCTTTTCTTTACTTTATGTTATTTCTTCTATGCCCTTTCTAGTGTCAGTTCTACGTCCTGTACTGTAATCCAGACGTGTTCAAACAGGAATTTTATAGCTCTATTTGTACTTAATCTACTAATAAGAAATATTAAGCTACACCTCCCTTTCAATAAAGTAGATATGTGAGGGATGTCATGTGCATGGTCTGCGCATGACAAACTTGACTTTTAGATTTGGTGCATTGCAACTACACAAGCAAGACGTGTTTGAGGGAACTTAAAATAGGCCGAAAAAAGACTTATTATCAACTATTTAATGTTCCTCCATAAATCTTACATAAATGAAAAACCTTTTCTTTCCAGTTTTATGTGTAAAAAACACTACCATTTGAACTCTACCACTGGCATTGTTAACACCAAACATGAGAATAGGTATTAACTTTTAAAGCATCCCATTTTCAAAATACTTTTGCAAAGCAGGCTTGGAGCTTTCTGCATCACAGAGACATACAAACACTTAGCATCAACTCCTCAGCCACTGCCTCACAAACAGAGCTGAAGAAGGCACCATCAGGTTGGAAATTTTAGTTCACCTTATCTACTACAGTTAAGTGCAATCCTGAGATACATTTCAGTTTTCATTCAGTGTGACAATACAAAACATCATAGAAGTGGATCAGGAAAAAATACTTATAAATAAAATAGACTTATTTTTATTCTGGGTGGCTGGAAGCCACTGGTTTATCAAGGTAGAATTTTAAAATTGTAGGAGAAAAAAAAAATATAAGCACTAAGGAAATATGGAAGCATAACAGAACAAATATACAATAATTTATCTAAGATTGTTCCAGCAACCTGTCTTCTTTCATTTCATGGTTCATTATTTAAGTTGGTTGGTAGGTTTTCACGCTGCTCAGTATCATTTAAAACAACGTTTGGATGTGGATAAAGATTTAATTTATACATTCTGGCTGCTCAGAAGCTTCACATATCATGATTACTGAATTTGCATGGATCTCATGGCTATAGGATACAAAACTGCATAGAGTTAACCCATTTCCCAGCACAATCTGGCTGCAATAAGCTCTGCTGAACTAGCTGAATGCATTAGAACAGTGAAGCTGACAGCTCTGCTTTAGCATAGTACTGCCCTGCAATTCTTTTTACATGCCTTAAGAGGAGAAAATGTACTTTGTAATTTTCTCCCCAAAATAATTCTAAAGGGATTCTGGAGAAGGTGGAGTTCCTTGCTTTAAAGAAATATATTTTGAAGAAAGTAATCCTTCTTGATACAAAGAGAACAATAATGAAAGTTTAATCATCTTCCTCTCCATCTTTGCAAAACTTCAGATTTCCACTATAATTTAAGATTTCACTGATATTCTTTTAGTGGCAGCGATGAGTTTGGTTTTTTCCTCCAGAAAATGCCAAAGATCCTCATGTATTTGAGAACATTCTTGGTGTGTCTCATATGAAAATGGTCCAAAAAACTCAAAGGTTATTCAGCAAGACACAGAAAAACCAGACAGGCAAAATCTTTGCCGAGCTTTAATTTCCTCGGCAGTTCAGCATACAGAACTGGCTCGAGTGCTGCTGCACCCTAAAGAAGAAAGCAGATCATGGAGCACCAGAACTGAGAGCCCTACAAGAGCATTAGCATACCATGGGACCTGAGCTAGTACAGCCTAATTAGAGCTGGACATCATGCTATGGCACCCTAACTAAGCGGCAACACATTGTCTGGACTGAGCTGTTATCTTTGGGCTCCAACCCACAAAACAGTGGCACAAGTCCTTATTTTCACCTGCTGGCCCAGCCTGGTGGAACAACACTCTATTGATGTTGCTGTGGTTACTTGAAATTAGTGTGTGACAAAAAGAAAAGACACGACATTTTATAGGCAGAAAGATCTTTGTTCAGGAGAGCCATCTGTCACTGAGGCAAGAAGAACTTTTTGTCTGACAGATTTTGGCAACAGATTATCAATGCCAGGCAGTAGCAGACGTGAATTGAGCTGCTGATGAATGGGACAGCTCAATGAAGCCATCACTCCTGTGTGCTTAAAGAAGCAACAAGACATTTCAGTGGATTAAAGGGAATGAAAGATACTACCAATAAAACATGGTAATGACACTATGCTTTGCTCTACTGTAAAGATCAAGGTATGCTTTTATCTCAATTGGAAATTGAAACAAACATATGGAAGAAATGGGTTTTAAACATCATCAAATTTATTGCCACATTTTCTAGATTAAAAAAAAAAAACAAACAAAAATTGGCCTAAGAGGATAGTTATCATGTAAGAAACCAATAGAAACCTTTTCAAGAAAATCACAGGGAAACTTATAACTTCTCCTATGTTTTCAAATATTAAGGAAAGTCATCAGACTGCAGCTAAAGTGATGTAAACCTAGAACCATGCAAAGGAATTCTTTCTTTACAAGTCACATATACCTATCTAGTCTATTGGTACAAATGGTCTCTGAGACAAGCCTTGATAGCCTATAAAAAAAAAGGGTTGCGTATTCATTGCAAATATTAATTGTATTTGTGAATATTGTTGCCAGCAGTGTTAAAGGATAACCAAACTATATGCATCAGAGATAGCATACTGTCATAAAAATGCCATGTTTAATTGCCAATGATTTAATGAAAAGAAACTACCACATAAGTTCACAGCCATTTAATTTTACTAGGCAGATGAGGCTTCTGAATGTCAGCTAAAACTAATTCATAATTTTCAATTATCTCAGCAATCTGAGGTCTTCTACCTTATAAAGCAGAATATCTCTTATCTACAAGCAAGTCCCAGCACTGCCTTGGTTTGATGGTTTCCATGGTGTGAATAAGCTGCTGACCACTTCTAAATTTATAATGGTACCAAGCCACTGTGGTTAAATGCAGATTCTTTTCCTTTGAGCTTAAGAAGCCTTGCAGCTGGGGTTTTGTGCAGTTCTATTGTCATCATGGGCTGATCATGGAGCTCAGTTCAGCATCTGAAACGACATATATTCAAAGGCTGTCAGACGTGTGCATTGTATCTGTATCTCTGCACATGTAACTGAGACTGGGCATAGCATGCAGATACCTTCTGTATTAACATCTATTCTGTCTGGATGCCTCAGCTTTAAAGGGCTTCAGATTTTACCTGCTCATTCCTCCTCATCCCAGCATTTTTTCCCTCCCTTTCCTTTCACAAAAGCACCTTCAGTTGGATGTGCTCATTAAGTCAGTTTTTATTTCCTTATTTTCCACCAAAGGGGTAAAAATAAAACCAAATGAGGTCTGAGTCCATCAGTTTCAATATCCTAATGATTGGAATCTTCCAAAAGATGTTTGAGGTGCTTCTATTTTAAGTAGGGTACAGGACAGTCTGCCATTGAAAAGCTTTTTTTTCAAATGTCCAGTAGATTAAAAAAAAAAATTTAAAAAGTGAATCCTACCTGACGATATTTTCAAATGAGATACTGCTAAGGCTTACAGCCTTTTGCTAGGTACCAAAGATACTGATTTATTTTTTGGTTTCAGAACCTTCTTAATTCTATGTAACTTAAAGAAAATAGTTCTTTTTACCAAGCTGAATCCAATACATTTGTTTGCTTTGCCTGGATTTTGGCTCAGCAGAAAGCAGCCCTCCTTAGCAGAATATGCCATAGCCCAATTAAAAATAAATAAATAAATAGAAAATTGTCCCTTCCATCTTAAACAGAGGTAGTCATATATTCAGAGATTTAAGTCACAAAAATATCAGTCCTGATCTGTACAACAGCTTCAAAATCACTTTCAAACATATCTAATGCTTTTATGTTCTGGCTACTAGCTACCCTAGAGGAAAAATAATAACTAAAACTAACAGAGTTCATTTATTAATGTTTAATCATGTCTGAGTTCAGTAAGGTGCTATGAAAGCACAGCTTAACCTCTGCGAGAAAAACTGCTCAATACAGAAAATGTATTGAGAAATCAGATCCTTTTTTTTACATATTATCTTGAGTGTTTATGTCTATGTATGCCTAGGGATGTCTCCAGTAAAAAGCTACATTTGTGACCTGCAGAATAGTTAATGCTACAGAGGTTGGGAAAGTGGCATGACTGACTTTGCCCCCCTCAGCTACTTTAATTGGCCTTAGCAATTGCATCCAGCATCACTGCATCTCCTCATTACTGAGCAGAGCAATTCCAGCAGCTCTTTCATGGCCATTATTGCTTTGCTTCTTTGATAAATTCTGGGTCAAAAGTAGATATTTCCAAGCACAGAGCACAAAGCTGCTAACTTTTCTTTCACAGCCCAAATCCCCAGCTGCCCATAAGGAGGAAACAGCAATCTCAAGGAGATGAAAGCCAACCTAAACGCATTTCCTCAGCCAGCAAGATACAAAGTGTAGAGGAGCATGACCTAATCTGTGGTTGGGTTCTCTTTGTTCTCCCACTCTTATGCTGAGTCTCATTTGGCTTTTATTTTCTTTGAACAAAACAGTTTTTGCAAGTGCTAAGAATACCTTTAGAACTTACTTGGTCTTCAGGCACCTTTGTTTTGTTTGGGAGATGGTGAAGGGGAGGATGGTTTCTCCTAAAATCACACCCTTCAACATGTATACAACTCTCAGCCTTTGACCTACTCAATCAGAAAAACTTCAGACCAGGAGTGGGCACACAAAAAGTCTGTCCTCTAAGATAAATTCAGTCTCTGAAACCTAGTAATGGTCTTCCCTATTAACTGCATAGATAGGCTACATCAACAGGGTCACATCAGAGAGTCTCGCTACTTCTGGCAGCAGAAAGACTGGGCAGGAGAGAGGTTTTGCAGAGAGGAGCCATGACCTGTTTCCCAATGGGCCATGAAGAGCCCCAGGGCTGGCAGACAGGACTGCTCTTCTGCAAGGGCTGAACAGGAGGGAGAGACCAGTGGAAAGCAGACCCATCAAATAACTGTTCCCATTCCCAATCCTTGCCTGAGAACCAAGTGGCTGTGGCTAAGTTATCTAAGTGGCAATTGGGAGGCAACAGGTTTAGTTGTGTTCGCCACTCTGAGCAGCTCAGCTCACTGTGCATACAGAAGATAACACTGCCTGCAGTGCAGGCACCTGGATGACTTGCTGCTTTTAATGCTCTTTTTACCTGAGGTTACTTCAGGCTTTCAGAAAGCTTCCCATTTTTGTTCACTTACAAGGGCTTTCTGCTCTTATGAAAAGGCACCATAAACATAAGATATTACCCCTGAAAGAACACAATATGATTTATCTAGGTGCCTCACCTATTATTTCTAACACAGCTATTTCTTTTGTAGCAGTTAATCTGACATTGATTTGCTTCAAAAGAGAGGCAGTGTATAAGACTCGCTGCTGATACCACAACATTTTGCACAATTCAGTGAAGAAAGAGCAGCCTCCTGGGGGACTCCCTGCAGGCTTCACCTCCTATCCACACAATTGCTGCAGTCCCACACCAGCTGAGCTGCTTGCCAAGCACCAAGGGGACTCTCCTGTTCAGGATTTCACTTGCCACCTGCTCCAGGAGGCCACTGTTGGTCTCACTTTGGCCTGCACCAACACTATGTGCTAAATGAGCAGACTGAGAGGCTGGAATCGCCTGGGGCCAGGCCTTGCAAGATGCTGTGGGTATCGCAGGGCTCCATGAGTGGATAATATCAGCAGCCTATCCCAGGCAAAGACAGACAGCTTCATCCACCTGGTTGCTTACAGCATCAGCCTTTACCCAGACAGTTCAGAGAGGGATTTGGCAGCTGACTGGGCATTAAACATTTTGCTTCTGTGTTTAGGAAGCCAGAGCTGCAGAAAGCACTCAGCCCTTCTTGACTCTTTGTGGCTGAATAAAACCTGTGAAGAGTTTGGCAGATGCTAATGCACTATCCTAACAAGCTAGTGTAACACACTTCAAAACCAGCTTAAATCTGAGTCAAAACAAGGCACCTTCCCATTACTACCACTCAATATTTCCTACCTACAAAACAAAAGCCAGCACAAAAGCACTGCCCAGCAAGCCTGTCCATTCCCAGGCATGAACTTTGCTGAAGGAGAGCTTTGAATGAGAATGAAAAAGAATGATTACAAGTTGACCAAAATGGCCTGTTTCCAAGTATAACATCAGGTTAGAGAATTGTGAAACACCTGCTTGCTGCTTGAAAACATGTAAAAATGTCCTTTAAAGGGTTAAAAGAAAATGGGTTTCAACAGATAAACTGCTATCATTTAAAAATGACATTTCCATGCCTATGTCTGCAGCATGGGACTCAGAGCTGCCAGAGCTTAATATTTGTTCAGCAAGGTAGCCTGATCCAAGCAGAGCACAGTGATAACACAAGGCTTGGGCTGCCAGGAACCAAATGGCTTTCCTAGAATTGCTGACTCCCCAAATCCCTTCTGTGTCTTTCTTCCTTGCAGGAAGCATAAATGCTCCATCCTCAGCCTGTCAAGGATTTCTGTCAGCTGGTCTTTTAAATTACAGGATGACCCTGATGAAATGTGATTTCAATAAGATGTGATTTATCATTTAAATAGCTGAGAACTAAAATAATGTGCCCCAATATTAGATATATTCAGAGAGACTAAGAACTTGTATCAATATGAAGAGGCTGAAACAGCTATGTAAAACCAGCAGTTTTAGACTCTGCCAGTTTACTGCTATAAATATTTGGGGTTGCATGTTCTTTGTTATATATTTCAGCTTACCCAGGATACAAAGAGAGAGGAGTGGGAACAGCTGGGGTTTTTTTCACCTATCTCCAGTCTGTGGTAGTACAGGTGTGCAGAGGAACCCAGCTGCAGTGGCTGTATTGTAGGCATTGCCCCAGTAACTTATCAGATTGTTCTCCAAACAGACATGCTTCAAGAAGAACAGATCTTAGCCTCCAGAAGGGAGATACAAAGGGTACTGAATTTAATGAGGGGTTCTTCAATTGAAGACACATTTTTGCATTACTAAGTTTTAATTTAGCTAACCAAATCCAGGGAAATTACTAAATGTGAACTGCAAGACTTTCTTTTCCAAAAAAAAAAAAAAAAACCAAAAAAACCACAAACATACAAACAAGAAAAAACAAAACAAACCTGACGACACAGAAAAATACCACTAACAAAACCCCCAAAATAAATTTAAAAACCAAAAAACACATAATTATAAGTCAAAACCAGACTTTTGGTGGAAACGAAGAGGAGGAAAATCCTGGGTCAAGAAATGACAAGGAAAACTTCTACCAGGTGGTCTCTAACTGAGGCATATACTTCGGGCTTTAAGTCCTATCTTCAAGGCCATACTTTCCTAAACATAGCTGACAGTGATTCTGAAATGCCAAGTATGCATGACCTTCCTCTCCTATCAAAATATGTACAAACTGACATCTTAATATGACATTTGAGGCTCCACAACTGTGACTCAGCTTTTACAGCTAGTCATTGCAGGAATAATGAGTGAGACTGATATTTGAAAAAGTCCAAAAAAATAGATGCAGAATCCTGCATGGATTAAAAAAAAAAAAAAAAACTTGCTAAATCTGGATAACAGATTTGTTGTAAGTACTTAAGATCATATGTTGTTTGTTAACTGGTATTAAGTTTTGGCAGGGAAAGAAGAAGCAGCCCTCGAAACTGTATCTTTAAGTGCTTCGAATTCACAAGCACATAGGGGCAGGGGCATTGAGAAACAAATGTTTATTAAACAGAGCTTGCTGGAGGTGGATACTGAAAAAAGAAGAATGTGATTCAAGTACTTGAAAGCATCTGCGCTCCTACTGGAAATCAATGACAGAGCTGCAAAGAGATTCCAGGCACCTCTCCTCTCCATTTCCAGCTCTAATGCTGGACTCATTCACTCCTAACTAAAAATGCTGCTTGAAAGCTTTATGCTTCAGTGAGTCTAAAATTTGCTTCTTCCCAAACTACATCAGACTGTGGGATTGCAGTAATTTTATTGAGAGAATGTGCTCCCCACAGGTGAAAAGAGCAGCAGCTGATTTTATTAGTTATGCAGCTGGCTCCAGAGGATACACGGATAAGAGATGCAGACTGGTTTTTACTCATTTGCAGAGCATTTCTTTTTCCTTAAGCTGACCAGCAAATTGGAGGATTTGAGATGCCTGCTAAAAAGAGTCAAATCCACTACTACTGAGGCATATATATACAATAAAAGCTAAAATTACAGTCTTCATGTTTAAACATCTGGTCACAACCCAGGAGGGATATATCCCCACTGGCCATGCAAAAATAAATCTTAAATAAGTATAAATTAATTGCCTATAGTAATATGGAATCTTTGTAATTATTTATGTTCAAGCATATGAGTAAGTATTCATCAAACTGTGTTTTCAGATATTTAGAGAATTATTTAACACATACATTACCAAAATGGTTAACTTCAAATTGGAAAAAATACCCTGCACACTAAGTCATTTTATTCTACTCAGTGTCACTGAATCAAGGAGATAGATAAGGTAATTACATGACAGGAGGAGGAGATACACAGCTTGGACTTCTATATCTGTTTCTCTTCCCCTGAGAGCCCACTCTGCATCTACCAATATTTAATGGGTTACTACCTTGCCCTTTTCCAGCCCACAAGACACACTGGGGTTTTTAGACCTGACCTGTGCCTTCTTCGTGTCTTCCAGAGATTTTAGCACATGAATCAGAAGACAAAAAAAAAAAAAAAAAAAGGAACATTCCACACTTCTTCTTATTCTGCTTCAGATTTCTATTTCTGTCTTGATATCCTTAGCCCCTGAACACTTCTGCCATGTTCCATTTGCAGAAAAGTACAGGTGACAACCCACACAGGAATGGAAGGGGGGAAGGTTACTGGGAGTGAACAACAGCAATGGAGTCAGCTGGAGGGCTGCAAGGAAAGCAGAGTGACAAAAATTTATTCATGCTTCTGCCAAGCATGGGACACTAGAAATTATATTTTGTCCCTGTTTTTGTTTACCCCTACATCATTGATCAACGTGTATTACTAGCCCTTTGCTAGTTTCAACTCTCTAACCATCAGGAATCAAGTCATCCTGTTGACAAACTTGCCACAGAAACTGAAAAACCAAGGCATCAGCAGAGAACGTTTTAAAGGTACAGACACACTGGTATAAGGTGATACAAACTCAGCCACCAATCAAAACTGAGAAATACGCAGCTGTTCTGAATCAGTTCAAATGCTTCATACATCTTTCCTAAAAAAGCCTGCAGAAAGATTTAATATAACTTGAATATCTCCATCAATGATAATTAGTGGTAAGATTTCCACAAAGGAAAACAGTGTTTAATGTAATAAGCTCTATACCAAATGCACCAGTATATATCACAGAAACACAGAATAAGCTGAGTTGAAAGGGATTCACAAGGATCATTGGGTCCAACTCCTGTCCCTGCACAGGACAGCCCAAGAGTCACGCCCTGTGCCTTAGGGTGCTGTCCAAACACTTCTTGAGCTCACACAGGCTTGGTGCTCTGATCATTACCCTGAGGAGCTTGTTCTAATGCCCAGCCACCCTCTGAGTGAAGAACCTCTGTTGGTTTAACACAGTCTGGTTTTTGGTGGGGGTGGGAGAAAGCTGCTCAAAACTTCTATGTGCAGGACAGAGCCAATCGCTGAAGGCTCTGATGATGGGCAGGTTACTAGCCCAATTAGAGAAGCTGGTAACACCTCTGTGATGACATATTTAAGAAAGGAAAACAGGCGGGAAGGTTTTTCCTTCTCCTGAGGGGTGGTTGGGCAGCTGCCAGGACCCATCCTGGCAGGGGGGGACTGTGCAGCTGGAGCCCTCCCAGGGCTGGAGCCACCAATGTGGTGCAGCGAGGACCATGTGGCCAGCAGCGAGAGACATGGCAAGCAATTCCCCTATTCAGAGCCCAGATGAGATCAGCCTCTCAACTGCAACTTACAGACACCAACTTTATTCCAAGCCAGAGAAAAAGGAAAGGTAAGGACACGTGAGGAAAACCAACATGGTGGCACCAAGGTCAGTGAAGAAAAAGGGGAGGGATGAGGTGCTCCAAATGCCGGAGCTGAGACTGTCCTGCGAGCCATGGTGAGGACTAGAATACAGCAAACTGTTTCCCTAGAATTCCTGAGGTGCATGCAGGGGTGCAGAGATCCACATGCAGCCTGTGAAGAAGAATACACACTCTGGAGTGAGAGGATGCTGAAAAGCTGTAATCTAGTGAGGAACTCGAACAGAGAGAGATGACGCTTGCTTTTAGAGATAGAGAGCCTTTGCTTCCAAACTAGAAGACCTCACCCTTAGAAAACCCCATGAACTAAAATGGCCCACACTGGGCAGTTGTGGGAAGACTGCTTGGCCCAGGGGAGGGACAAGGCAGCAGATTGGGTGGGACTGCTGCTTATGGAAGTTAAAACCATGCTGGAAAAGTTCACAGAGAATTATCTCCCATGGGAAGGATCCCATGGCACAGCAGAGGAAACTCTTTTCCTTAAGCATACTGAAGAAAGTTTTTCAAGAAGTTAAATACTGACAAAAACCCCATGTTTTGTTTCCTTGTGCAGTTGGTGGAAAGAGGGAGGGACTGGGAAGAAAAGGTGTTCTGAAGGTTTGGTTTAGTTCTCATTTCCCTTTCTACTTTTAATTCTGTTAATAATAAATCTCTTTATAGTGTTTAAGATTTTGGACCTGTTTTGCCTTAAAGTGTTTTTTTTTTTTAAATAATCCTTAACTCAACTCATGAAAATGTAGTTTTCAGTTCTCCCTCCTTTGCTCAGCTATAGCAGAGGAAAATAATAGATGATATTTTCTTGTGTGCCTGGCACTTAGCCATGACAGAACCTTTTCCTGATATCCAAGCTAAACCTCCCCTGACACAACTTCAGGCCATTCCCTTGGGTCTGGTCACTGGCACCAGAGAGAAGAAATCAGTGGCTCCCTTCATAAGGAAATTGTAACTGGGATGAGGTCTCCTTTCAGTCTCCTCCTCTCCAGGGTGAACAGACCAAGTGATCTCAACCACTTTTCATACAGCTTCCCCTCAATGCCCTTCTACATCTTTGTTCCTCTCCTTTGGGTGCTTTCTAAAAATAAAGAACAAAGAGAGAAAGATGGATTTTTTAATGTACATACAAGAAAGTGGTCATGGCAGAAACAGAGTACAAGCTGTAACATGCTGGATTACAAAAAAAAAAAAAAAAAGGATTGTAGCACTGGAAATTTTCAAACAAATTATATGTGGAAAATATGGATCCAATGGGAAGTTTCTTACAGTAGATGGGCTTTCAAAGACACTAGCAAACAGAAGCAGAAATCTTCAGGAAAGAAATCTGAACAAAACCCCTTTCAGCTGCAAAAATGGAGAAACCCTTGCTCAGATTACAGATACGTAATTGTTACACATGACAGTCTTTGGTGTGATTGGGCAACATTGGGTCATAGCCACATATGAGTCTTTGAAATCCCAGGATAGTTTACCATGCATTTTGTATACTATGAAATAAATACAAGAGCAACCCCAAAGTAGTTCTACATCATTTAGGCTATCCTAGTGTGGGATCTCTAATAAATACAGGAAACAATATAAAAGAATCACTTAAATAGAAATCTCCTAGTTTAGGTTTGCTCCAGGGTTGCTGTAAACCTGTCTAGAGTGTCTGGGACGTAGTGCCACTTTGTGTGGATATTATCATCCCTGTTAAAACAATTTATGAATAGAACAATTACAGAATCACAGAATCATTTGGGTTGGAAAAGACCTTTAAGATTATTGAGTTCAGCCTTTGTTCACCACGCTATGAAGTAGACCAAAGAACCAAGTGCCACCTCCAGTCATTTCTTGAACACTTACAGGGATTGTGACTCTACCACTTCCCTGGCCAGTCCATTTCAGTGCTTAACAACTGTTCCCATGAAGAAATTCTTCCTGTTGTCCAATCTGAGCCATCTTAGGCACTATGTTCTCTTGGGCTGTCGTTGGTTGCCTCGGAGAGGAGGGGAATGCCCACCTGGCCATAACCTCTTTCAGGTAGTTGTAAAGAATGATAAGGTCTCTGCTGATCCTCTTCTTCTCCAGGCTAAACAACCCCAGTTCCCCAGCTGCTCCTTATATGACTTACTCTCTAGAGCCCTCACGAGCATCATTGCCCTTCTCTGGACACACTGAAGCACCTCAATGTCTTTCTTGTGATGAACACAAAACTGAACACAGGATTTTCTTACTAGTCTAATACTTTCACATTTTGCTTTACCTTTAGAATATACTACCACATTAGAGACATGGGTAGAAGGATGGTTCTGAGTAAAAATAATGGCTGTTAATGACAAATCAATCTTCTGCCTCCTCTGAAATATATGCCAGCAGATAAAAAAATCAGCCAATCCACCAGGCAGGCAGCCTCAACACCAATAATCCTTCCCTCGCACCAATACATCAAATTCACCTGAGATATTCACATCAAAAGAATAAATAGCAGGAAAAAAGTTAGAACTCAAGAAGCAGCCCACCAGAGACCAGTTTCATCATTTCTTGAAGATGTCTTTGGGGCTGCCCACTGCTTATGTATCTGTCAAGCAATGAAAATTGTTAGGACAAATGCAGAAATCCAAATGGGTTCTCTGGGTTTGCTTTATATCAGGGAACAGTGAGGTAGCAGAGGGCATGTATGGAGTGCCATAAATCAGATAAAAGCATAAACTGTCAGTTCATTTGGTAAACATACTGCCCTACATCTGGACTTGAAATAAAAAACCCAACTTCCAATCAACCTCATCAAGTCAATATGGTAAGGAGAGAGATATTAGCCCCATACTACAGCTAATGAAAGTTCCTACTTGCTGAGACACTGAGTGCATTTAATCCTCAGGCCAAATAATTCACCTGTGAATAACAGAATGTTGACAGGATATAGATTTGAGTTTCAAAAAAGATATAGGGCAAAAGAAAAGTCATTTGTGCCAGACCTACTGGTATGAATGTGCAGTTTATTCATTTCTCTGGAATGATGTTTTGTGCTAACTCACAGAGCCTTGCCATGTTTGATCCCATGAGCCCAATAAAACTGGACCTATTGAATGTACTGCAATGACCAGTCTCACCACATTAGAGGGTAGAGACTAGGGTGTTTGTTTTTTTCTGATCTCTAGCTAAAGGCAAAGAACTATCTACTCATTAAAAGGCCAAGTGCAAACCTGATTTTCCACGGTTGTAGATTTCATTTAAAAAAGAAAAAAAAAAGATAAAATTTCACAAAAAATCACTGTATTTACCTTTCCCATAGGCTGTCTTATTTTAGCCCACTTTTCATTTGTAGTTTCTAGAACTACCCTCCTCTTTTTGCATATTTTTTTTATTGTCATTGTCCATCACTTGGCTAGAAATTATTAAAAATTTTAAACATTAAATTAGCACTGGGGAACCATTTGGCTTTTTCTGTTATACTCTAAGATAAGGCATCAAGAGTTGACTAGGACCTGACTTTAGTGTTTTCTAGTTCTTCATGGAACAGCAAGAGGCACTTCTTTAGAAACACAGCTGGAGAACTGCTTTGTCAGTGAACATAATATCTTCACTTACAAAACAGAAGACATGTAAAATAATCCGTCGTGGACTTACAATGTGTAGTTAGATCTATATAAATACTGAAATCTATAAATATGAGGTTATATATATTTCTATCTAATTAGAACCAATAAGGCACTGGTTCTTCTAAGTTTAAAAAAGTGATGTGATCTGAAAACAGATTTCTATTGTCCCACAATAATCCAATTTCATATATGTTCTTGCAACCAAGAAAGATACTTTGCCCCCTTCAATTTATCTGAGAATATGAAAAATTAATTGCTTCTAGCACATCAGTCCATGCCTGGAAAACAAATCGAAGTTAATGCAACAAATTGAAAGGAATCGGGCATGTTTTCTGTGTCTGCACTGTTTTCACAAGGCTAACATGAATAACTCTGGCCACCCAAAACACTTGATCTGAGAGTGATCAGATTGTGCAGAATCCAGGCAGGTAAGAAAGGACTGGAATGCTTCACATCTGATGGGGATATGGTTCATATCACATTCTCCAAAAATAAACCAATGAACCACAAAAATTGCATTTAACTGTCTAACATTAAATATTGAAATGCATGTTTTGACAGTTGCCATTTTCAGACCTGCTGCAGTTATAAGCTCAATGTAACTAGGAGTATCTGTAATCCACATTCAATTTTGTGTTGAGTGCAGACACTTAAAACTCAGATCAAATATCTTCAGCTTCTAATTATGGAGTAAAATAACTAATTAAAAACACGTAAATGTGAGATTTTTGGCTTGAGCCTACATATGCACTTGAACCTCTGACTGCTTCTTCCACTTCAGTGACTCATAAAAGTACTTAGTCTGAATTTGTTTGAGGACAGATTCCCAACTGAAACATTAGCAAATTGCAAGGTGGGGAATATGAGCAGATACAGCTTGTTCTGAGCTGAATCCAAACTACTTTTTCCACTGTCTGTCCGAAATTTGTCAGTAGTGTAGCAACATAAGTCCAGTGGCTTTCCTGTAAATCCATACAGAATATTTTAAATCTTTTTAAGATCTCCTACAAGTTCAACTGAATTTTCCAAATGCTTCACTGTACAGTATTTTATGAAGCATCTCATTAGAGGACATGTCTGAAATCCCATTAGTTCCCACAAAATTAATTCCATGATACTCATACGATTTAAAGGTAACATACTCAGAAGATGTGAGACATGAAAAATATGCTTAATTACAGTATTTAGATGAAGTTTAATGCCTAGATCTTGGTTAGCAGTCAAAAGAAATCTTAATAATTTTCATTTCAGCTATAAAAGTACTGATATGTGCCTTCAGTGTTACAAAAAGCAGTTGAAACCTGCCAGCCAAACAATGGAGTGAAACCCAGTGCAAGCAAACTCACAAAGATGCCTGGTGTGAAGAGATTGTATGACCTGCAAGAACACAAATTATACAGGTATATTTTCTTCGAGAAAATAAAAAACCATTGTTACACTGTTCTTTGGACTGGAACAAAACCCAAATCTGCCAGGAAAAATGCCCAAATTCCCTAAGGAGACTTTTCATTTTCCAAAAGAAAGCAAGTTGTTTTTCTATAGGGTTGTTTTCAGTGATCAGAAACTTTCCTACTGCTGGAAAGGAACAGAGGATGGAAAAATCTGCATGTTTCTTTTTTGTATCAATACTCTTTACATAATCTTTTATAACCCACAAGCTATAGAGTACATTAATTATATATGCCAAGCTATAGAGTGACTTAATGTAGCAGCAGGGAGATATTTTCTAACTGGTGATACACTACACAAAATGCATCTAAAGCTTTATGACGATTTAGTTGTCAGAAGAATCTTCCCCTTAAAATGTTCTGTGTGAAATGAAGATCCCTATCATCCTAGTCAACCTTTTCAAGGCTTTTTAAACTCTGACATACACAGTATCTGACCTTTGGGAGTTTTCTCTTTGTTTTCCATCTGTTGGACTCTGAGGAAGAGCTCAGTGGTCATTGGAGACACTTACTGTCATTTTGGTATCTATACACTCACATGTAGTGCTTGTATCTATGCACAGATCGATCTGGAGAGGAGCCAAACCTAAGATTCAAGACTCCTCCAGCAGATATCCAGAGAAAAATGCATTCTATTACTGTGGTGGCAGTATTACTGTATTATTATGCAGTAAAGTGCCCTGCAATGGCAGAGGTAGGGCTGAAACCGTTAATAGTTCTTTTCCATCTCCAACACCTATGTAAGAGGAACACAACAAATCTGAAATAGCTTAGAGAATACTGTAGTGGTTACTTATTTTTTCTGTTTCTGAAGGAAAGCATTAGAATTTGATAATTGTCAGACTAAAGCCCCAAAGGTTTATTTTGTGGAGAATCTTGATGGGATCCACCTTGCTGCAATATTTAACTTATTTGAAACCAAGAAGATGAGAAGAGAGCACTTAATCACAGAAGAAAAGCTGCAGCCGTTGACTAAGGAAGTTATAGCTACATTGTCTCTCTGTATTCCTCATCAATAACAACTTCTGGCCATAATATCCCTCTGTACCCAGGAGTTGCTACTCTTTATGTTGTACCTTGCACAGTGAATTCCCAGCCAAATGCCAAGCATTATTTTTTAAAGAACTACAAAAAGACAGACCAAATGACAAGTATGATTGAAGAAAAATTCAGGGACCTTTTGCTTTTAAAACTGAAGTGTGGGATTTTTTTCTTTTCTTTGGAAAACAGAAGTTTAGTGCAAATTCTGAAAAAGCTGTCAAGAGAGCATCCAGAGGCCAAAATGCTTCACATGCTCATGAGTACGTAACGATCCTTCTTTCCAAGGACTTGAGATTGAGCCCCGAAGCTGCAACACTTTGCACAGTGTCTTTATATATATATATATATATATATATATATATATATATATATTATTCTGTCTCTTTTATTAGTGATAGCTGCAGGCAAGATTTGTTTTCCCTCACTCATTTGGTTCAGTTTTGTCACACGTCATGGTTAGCTTCTTTAATGGAGTGTTTGCAGATGAGGTTGTAAAAATCATTAGCCATGGTCGGCAGATGCTAGGTACTGCTAGGATGCTGTTCCAATCACTCCTTTTCTTTAATTAAAATTCTAAATAAATCATGAGATTTTGCAAACACAAGCTGACAGCACTTACATAAGATGAAAGCTGTGCTAACTGCTGGCAGTCTTGATGCAGTTCTCTAGCCTCTATTTCTTCCATGGGGTTTTTTTGCTGGTTTTTTGGTGATTTTTTTTTTTTTTGGCCTTCACACAAAATCCCCATATGCACTTCTTCAGTGCTTAAAAATCATTATTGCTGGAGATCAATACCAAGAAAACATCTGCGGCTCTTCTTGGAGCACAAACAGGTTTACTCAGGTTTTGTTTTATTTTGTTTTGTTTTTTTTGCAATAAATGCAACTAGAACTTCATGTAAAGAGCAAAGGAGATATTCTATATTCAGTAGGCTATTGATTTTTTGCAATATTTGTGTAAACATACATGTGAGAGCATTAAATATTCACAGCTGAAGAATATTTACTTGCCATGAAACCTGAATAAATTGAATCTTTTGCTCCTTGTTTCTATGGGAACAAGTTCTATTGAATAAATATTCTTTGAATAATATTTTGTTTCTAATTACTTTAATTATAATTCAATATGTCACATTAAAATAATTTCAATAGTAATGAGAAATTTTAATACTGGTGAAAACTTTAAAAAAATAACTGTTTGAGTTTAAAATAATTTATGCTGCCTGTAATTTTTAGTTTCCATTGTCACAAGAGCTAATTACTAGTTACTAGACCTGAATGTTTGCATTTGAAATCTTAATGGGGTGATGTTTTATGGTGGTATTAAGAAAACATGTAAAGTAAGCATGATGAAAAGACCAAAAGTTGTAGAAAAACAGTTTTACTGAAGCAGTCAGTCACTAGGGAGCTTTTCTTAGCCACAAACTCCCTGTGTTTTCTTGTTTTCTATGTTACCATTATCTTTCTTTCTTCTTTCTTCTTTTGCTAAAGTAGCTGACAAATATCCTAAATACGATTTTTAATACAAGTTAAAATGAGACAGGTATTGCAGCCAAGTCTGTTGGTTATCATCTTATGTCTACATAAAATCAATGGAGGCCCTCACAGGATATCTCAGAATGATCAACATGAAGACATGGGCTCCAAAACAACACTGTGATGGAATACTAAAATTATTTTGAAATTAATACAGCAGTGTTTAGTCAAAAATAAATTTGGGTTAAACTCAGGCTACCCAATATGAAGAAGAGAAAAACCAACAAGAACAACAAAACCAATCCAAAACAAGAGAAAAGCATTTATCTGTTACTACTTTGCTGCTGGTCATCGTATTGTTTTCCTCATGACACCTAACTGCTCATACACAAAACATCAAAAGTCAGGAAAACTGTTATTTTTTTAAATCAGTTGTAGACCCACTCAGTATTACCAACCTTTTCTTAATTACACTGCGGCAATGTCAAAATCTCTTCCTCTTAAATTCCTTTCCATATCAAAAAGTCACATAAATCATGACTTCAACATAAATTAGAGATTAAGTGATGAGTCAGAAAGAGAATCATATTCCTGGCACAATATGCAACCGTTTTATTAAAATAGCAAAGGGAAATCTGAAAACTATGTGAAAAGAGCAGCGTGTTATTAGTTTATCAAAGGCAACAATTTAAGCATTCTCATTACTGCATTTGTTTAGAAAACACTGAGCAGAAAAGTTCTGTTCAGAGCATCATAGAATAGTTTGGGTTGGAAAGGACATTTAAAGGTCACCTACTCCAGCCTCCCTGCAATGAGCAGGGACAACTTCAACAAGATCAGGTTGCTCAGAGCCCTCTCCAACCTGACCTTGAATATTTCCTTTCATGCTCTCCAGAGGATCCTTTCATGATCATAGAAATAGAAATTTACTTTCAGATTTTTCATCTGCCACCACTCAAATAAACCTGTCACAATCGATCATCTACATTGGAAATATTTCACTAAGTTTTAAAAAGCCATTGCAGAGTTTTTCATTTAACAGCTGGAATATCTAATTAATTTGAATGATGGTTTTATAACTGCAGTGTGCTAAAGGATCAGAAATCATTTTTATCTCTTACTAAAAGGAATTATTCACCAACCATAAATATTTAAAATATACACACTTGAAAACACAATATGCTGCATTTGGCAACATGTTGAGTAAACATGATGAGTCCAGAGCGAAAAAAATCACAATATGATCTTCTTTGTTCTGCTGTATTGTTTCTTGTGATCTGCAATACAGTCTGAAATGGCAGGATTTTTTAACTGTAGAAAGACAACAATTCTTTTTCAATATAGCCCTGTGTTTGAAAGAGCAAAATTACCCTTCTTATTACAGAGGAGGTAGCTTTGCTTTTAATACAGACTTGTCCACATTTTATCCCAGAAATAAGTAATAAAAAGATTTTTTATGCCATTTTGTAGAACTGGCATATTTAATTCAATCAGGGTATTAGAAGTTACATGTGCAATTTGTTCCAGGACCATGTAACTAAAGCAGCTACTTATTGAGAAATAACTTCTTCAGAAAAAAGCTTCCTGCAGTAAATTCTAACGAACAGAAATGATTCTAAAAATCAAGTTTTAGCTTTAGTGGAGTTTGTAACTGAGGAGGATGCTCAAAAGGAGAAAAGTCACTTAATGCATTCATTTTGAAACAATTGAATGAGGCACTTGTCACCACAGCAGGAAACAGAAAAGCACTTAAAGCTTGTACAAGTAATTTATTTTAGCATTCATCTCAGAATTTATACAGGAAACAAAATGCAAAGGAAATAACTAATGAGAGTTCATTAATCTAAACTCCAACAGTCACTAATTTATAGGAATGGATATGTATTAAAAATTCCCACAATGCAAACAATATAAAATGAAATGTTTCAGAAGAGGGTTTTAAAGCCAGGTAAAAATAACTTATGCAGGCACCTTAGCTAAGTTTTCCATTGCATCAGGAACAAAGGGCAAGGACCACAACCCCAGAGTTTACCATGTTCCTGGGGTCCACTTCAAGAGAAGCAATGCAGAGTGCATCTTTATTTCAGACTGTGGTGACACTTTTAAAGCAAACTTCATCTTCCACTGTGTTTCATTTCATACTGAAATTGGTCATGCACTGCACACACTGGTTACCTTCTAGATGAAACCAGAATATATAGGAGGTCCAGAGCCCTCCTAACAAGTCTTACCTGTTAATAGATCTGTATGTGTGAAGCAAAAGCTCTTGACCGACATGTAGGTTGGATGTTGTATCTGCAGTGTCAATCGTTTGGACCTTCACAGTTCTGCTCTCCCAGCTTACACAGATATTGCCACAGACACACCTGCAGAAACACAACATGCAGTCTAGTGTCACACACGCCTCCTATGCCTTTGAAAGTCAGGAAAATTTTCCTTGATTTTGTCTGCTTTTGCTTCCCTCTCTTGACTTCACAAACCCTCCAGATTGCAACTCGTTTACAATTCATACATCATTGGTTTCAGTGGGTCATGTATTTTGAAACACAAAAAGAAAATTCTTTTTGAAACTGCTGCTTGAAGACTGATAAGCTGTTTTTAAAAGTAGGATAATGCTGGAACATTTGACAATAAGAGCTTTCACAGCAGACTCAAGAACATCTGACTGTAAGAGTATATCTCTTACTCATTTGTATTCACTATTATATCTCATTAGGATATGTTCTCATTAAGAGAACATATTTAAGTTGACAACATGATCACATATCCATACATATTAAAGACACAACAACTGTATAAAATAAACTACAAATGTGAATGTTTTCAGTAAGATTAGTTCATTTCTTTGTCAAGAATAATCAGATAAAAATTAGAAATAGGAACAGTTTTACCAAATATTTTGAAGAATATTTTAAAATTTCTAAGAAAAGAAAAAAGTCATTCGAAATTTGTCATAATTTTTCAAGAACAATGCCCAAAATGATAAATTTCTGTATTTAATAGATGGATTGCTAGAATTATCAGAACTTTCATATTCACTATATCAGTACTTAGTCATACTTCCCTGGGCATAAGTTCTGAGATAAAGAAATAGAGAAAAAGATACAAAAAGGAATTAAGGTTGTAAGGCAAAAAATATTTTTTCAACAGATAATAGAAATAATTCTGGTTTTGCAGTCCTCTCTGTCAGGACCAAGGCAGACAGAGGTCAACAGAGATAGACAAAATCTTACATGGTTTTGAAGACTGTAAGATAATGGCTAAACATAACTAGATATCACATTAGGCATCTCAGGAAAATTATAACATTTCAGATATCCCTTTTTTTTTTTTTTACTTATTTAAAAATTTAACTGCAGGCTTTAGGAACTTTTTCCCCATCTCATCCCAAACAGCCAATTTTAATTTTTTACTCACGCTACACACCACTCAGGGCATTCCCCTGTAATATAAGATGTGTTAAAGTGACTTAACTAGTCACTTATTTAAACTCAGGACCATGAAAAAATTATTTAATTTTAAAGATAAATGTATAATTTTTTATAGAATCTAGTAAGATTCACCAGATGGCTACACCTGACCTATTAAAAAAACAACGAATAATTAATTTGACACTCAGCAGTGGCTTTCAGTTGCTACTGTTTGTGAGTCATGGCCAACAATTTTAATTATCATTACTAACTTAAAAATTAAATAAAACCAAAAGGAATTTCTCATTTTTATTTTACTAGACAGCACTATTTCAGAATCAATTTAGGAAGTTAGAAGTAGACAGCAAAACATAATGACAGACGAAAAATATGAAATTAATAAAACAAGAGAAGCTTTTTATTCTTTGTTTTGTAGTATCTTTTCAGCTCTTTACTAGAGTATGACCAAGTGACTGTAAAAAGCTACATGCAATTATTCATTGTCTTCTCCATCATAAACAGAAAAAAATTTTAATCTATTATTTTTTCCTGTCAAGATCCTACTACACAACATTCCTCTGCATAAGCAAACTTGCAGTTGATGGCACCTTCCCAGAATCCAGTTGTGGTATATAAATATTTTTTAATATATATTTCTTTTAGCATAAATACATTTTTGAGAAGACATTGAAATACCATTTTAACAGTCTTCTCCAAAATAATATATTTAAGAAAGATTTTATTAACATTTAAAAACCTATGAAAGAAAAAGTCTAGGTTTAAAAGCCCACATGTCTGGGAAATTAAAGTGTCTGCCCAAGAAATCATTCTCATGCCTTGCTGCAGTTTCCGGCACATTCTGGAAGAAAGATTCTCACTTATTGTCTTCCCATTTTTCCTGGTGCAAAATGAAGATATTGACTTCTGAAAGTGTTGCTAGAAAGTTTAACTCATCTTATGAAATACTTTCTAGGGTTATTCTAATGCAAAAATCTAAATTAAATATAAGGTCTCCCTCTCTCACACACACATGCACAGAAAGACAGTTCATCATAATTTTCATTAGATACAGCTGGATATGGCTGTTTCTTGATGAAATCACAAGAACGATTTTGCTTTAAGATAATCTGAGTTTAAATAACATATGACAAGTATTAGAAATTATCCTCTACATTTTCCCCTCTCATTATGTTTCAGCACCAATTTCCTGCATTGATAAGAGTATTTGGTCAATTTTTTACTCTTTGGTCTAACAGCTAAAAACCTGATTTCAGTTTTTAAAACTTGTTTAAAAAAATTTCATGAGCCATGCACCTTCATAAATTTTACCATTTTCCTGATCAACATTAAGTGGAAAAGAAAGGGACAGATCAAGGATATGCATATAGGAAAAGCAGTTTCACTAATAAATGTGAAAAACAAATATTTCATCAATTTACATGTCTTCATGTCTCACTTTTAAAGGTCTTGTTTTATAAATAATATCAGCTTGCCTATCAAAAAACTGGGCACAGCAAGATGTATCAAATTGGTGCCTGTCTTAATGGGAGTTTTGTATCTGTACTTCAGCTAGAATCCTGCAGTGAAAAATGAAAACAACTTTAATAAATGCACACTGATAAATCTTGTGTTATTGACTTCTCTCAGATTACACTGAAGTGTGATTTTTTCTGCCATTTGTTACACCCCACCCTGTTGTATGCTGTGGGAAGAGAGTACAACATCAAGGCCTGAGGCAAGCAGAAAAGAGACTTCTGTGGTGTACAAGCCTATGTAGAGTTTGACAGGTTTATGCCGAAAAAAATTAAATTTCTTCAGATTCACACACTTGTTCCAATCTGATGTTACTAAAGAAGGCCTCTGGCAGTATCATAATGCTAGAATACATTTGGGTTTTTTAGGAAAGCTTTCAGATAAGTTTTGTTTCCATAACTGTAAAAAATGCTCTCTGACTCAAGGTCAAAGAAGAGATTACACTTAGGAGAGTGCATTATTCTCACCACATTCCCCATCAGCATACAGGAGTTCTCTGCAATTACAGTGAATTTCTGCACTCTATTTGCTCCCAAATGCTGGAAAACTGGAGCAGTGGGAACCCTAGTACTTTCTATTGGTCTGAATAATGGAGGCACCTATTCTAAAGTATAACCCACTGGACGTATCTGCCCCATCTCACAGACAAACCTTTTGATCTGTCAGATGGATCAGGTTTCCAATGACATTTTTTGCAGTCAGTTCTTTGCACCAATCCAGACTCAATCATGTAGAATTCAACTCAAAAAGAAGATATCTGCATACATACATATATCTATCTATATCTAATCTATCTATATCTATATCTATATATCTATATCTATCTATATCTATATCTATATATCTATATGCAGACATGAATGTAGACATGTAGGCCCAAGTGCCCTTTGCAGTCAATGGAGATTTGACCAATTCAAAGGTCAAGGAAACCTGTGAACTTTTTCTCACCAGACAGTTTCTTTCTACCTTGAATCACAGAATTATAGAAGGTTTGGGTTGGAAAAGAATATGTTAAAGATAATCCAGTGCAACCCCCTGCCATGGACAGCAACATTATTCAATAGATCAGGTTGCTCAAAGCCCTTGTGCAACCTCACTTTGAACTCTTCCAGTGAAGGGGCATCCACAACTTTACTAGGAGACCTGTTCCAGTGTTCCAACACCGTAAAAAATTTCTTCCTTTTATTCAGTTTAAAAGCAGTGTGTCTTGTCACTAGCAGGCCCTGGTAAAAATTCTTACCAAATCTTCCATAGAAACTCATTTTATATAATGAAAGGCCAAAAAATAGTCTGCCTGAAGCCTGCTCTTCTTCAGTCTGAAAAACCCCAACTGTCTCAGCCTGTCTACATAGCAGAGGTGCTCCAGCCCTCTGATCATCTTTGTGGCCTCCTCTGGACTTACTCCAACAGGTCCAAGTCCTTCTTATGTTGGGTACCCTAGAGCTGGATCCAGCACTCCAGGTGGACTCCCACAATAGCAGAGTAGAGGAGAAAATCACATAACTCAACCTACACATTTATTTTTATGCAGCTTTTGCATATGGTTGATGTCCATTATTCTACAGACAAGTGCTCCACTGGCGGTAGTAGGAGTCTGGGCACCTTGCTTATGCAAAGACACCTCTGTTTACTAGTTTGAGCCTCTGAATTGTACTTTGTAGACACCTAATGTCAGGTGTCACCTAATGCCAAGTTGCCTGGCCTGATCTGGCATTTGGCTTCTCGTGCAGAAAGGCACAGAACCTGGATTATATGTGCCAGTCTTATGTGGATGTCACATCTGACCCAGGGCATTTCAATATACCACCCAGACAAGGACCACAGTATCCACTTACTGGGCATGAATTTGATTATCAGCCTCCTTGCAAAAAATGGAAACACAGCTAATATCCCTGAAGACACCTTTCCCCTGAATTGCACTGTCACAAATATCAGAATGTAATACAGTGCAAATTAATATCTTTGATGTGCTTGCATTCCTTTGACATGATACATCTTAAAGGGTTATGACAGAAATAAGGACTAAATATTTTTATGCTCAATGTACAAAGATTTCAAGATTCCCCTATATATTCCTATAACAAGTGGGAATAAGTCATCACACTTCTGTGAAATAATTAAATTTAATTCCCTTTAATGTATTGTATCAGACTTATTGTGTGGAACAAAATGACACTGCTAATGGAATGTCTTATGAAGAAGTGAAATGTTATCAAATAATAGTATGAAGGTTTTCTCAGTTATTTTATATTTAGATAGATTGATTGATGGATAGATAGATGGATAGGTAGATAGATAGATAGATAGATAGATAGATAGATAGATAGATACATAGATACATAGATGGATGGATGATAGGGAAATAAACAAAAAATTTGGCTTATGTATGAGCCTGAGAGGTCTGCACATTTCCTTGCACAATTCTCTCCCTTTATACTTGCCACAGATGCATAAATCCACACAAAAAGAACACAGAACATTGCCCTATGTACATTAACATTGATATTTTATTCTTGCTTTTCGCCACTCAAAACTAAAATGTTTATATATATAAATATATATATTCACTTAACATTTACTGAAGTGACTTCTGATAAGTCAGGCCATGAAAGACTAATTTTAGATATGATAATCTATAGGGTTAGTTCAAGTCTGTAGTCAGTTCAAGTGGTTATGATGATAACTAGAATGTATTTAAGTAACTATCAATGTATTAATGTATTTACTACAAAGTTTAAAGTTTTTGTAAAGTTCAAGATTATTTAATGATTGAAAACACATGTGCCAGTAACTCACAGTACACAGCATTCAAATACATTACTATTCAAAGCAAAATCTGGTTAGCTAGAACCCAAGATTTTATTTTCTTTGGGATCTTGTAGAAAGTTAACTTGGTAAGAAGTCTTAAACTTAAAAGCTTAAGTTTAATAATTAAATAACTTTAATAAGTTAAAGAACATATTAAGGTCTAGAGTGAAAGAAAGGAACACATAAATAAAAGTAAAATCAGGAGAAGGGTTCATGAATCACTTATTTATCTAGGTTTACATTTTCTGTGAGAGCTGAAAGATTAAAAAGGATACAGAAAATAAGTTCACAGTAATACAAACAGGTCTGTACCATCTAGATTTCTCCATTTCTCCCTCTCTCACTTTTTTTTTTTTTTTTTAAAGTGAGCTTAGCAATAATGCAATTAAAAACTTGTCTGGCCTTTCACTCACCCAGCTCCCTGCCAGGGATGCCAATGTGGCATGGGATCCATGCTCAGAGCTTTATTTTCTCCCAGATGTAGGCCCATCCTGTTGAACTGTCCTTGTCCCTCACCCAGCATGACAATGCCAGAACAGGTAGCAGCCAGGAGCAGCAGACACAGCAGTCTGTCACCATGCTGTTCTAGCCCTGATTTATGCCAGTTTCCATCAGCATAAACCAACAAACTCCCCCTTTGGCCCAGGGAGAGACCAGGAAACAGGAACACAATAGAAGAGCAGGAGGACTGAGATTTTTCTGTAAAAAATTTATATTTCAGCTTGAGAGCTACTTTCAGGCCCCTGTGTCTGCTTGCATTTTTTTGTGCATTTGAGTTGCCAAAACTTTACCTGCAGAAAGCAAAGAAAATCTTTAACACACAGCTTCTATCAGGACTGTTATTTGTATAAGGTATGTATGCTCTACAAACCAAGAAGGGACCAGTTCCTGGAAAGAGGTGTCCAAAGCTTTACACAATCCCTTAGCGACTGTCACACCATCGAGTCACCACAGAAATTACCTGTCTTCTCTAGTTTCTCTTTTACCTTTTACTGCTGAACTTCCATCAGCTGAACTTGCTGTTTGTAGAATCCTAATGTGAGTCCAGTGTGTGAAAAGAGTGCTTGCCCTCCATACTCAGGACAGCATTTGTATGGATACAAATGAGGCTGTCCAGATCAGGAAGCTTATCAACAGATATCAGAGAATCTCTTTTAGGACTTGGAGTTTTCACACTGATTTTCATAACATTTGGTTTTGGCTTGTGCATTTTAAGATATACTTGTTTAGTTGTTCTGATTAGAAAGTTTGTTGTTGTGTTTCACATGTCAGCACATTCAGGAAGCAAGTGTCATTCATATTCATATAAGTGTAGTGAGACCAAGACAAGTAATCCATCCTTGACATCCTTTGTTTGTTAATAATGCTTCTAAATGACCTGGCTTATTTTACAAGGACATAAACATATTTCTGTTGTCTGCCAAGGAAACACTTTATTCATGCCACAAAAGGGTTTCAAATAGTCTATCAGGCTTAGGACAAGTGGCAGCTGTCATTCATCTCTTTTTTTTCCTTTTCTTTTATACACAAATTGAACAATGAAAGAATAAATGTGTTGAAATTAAGTGAATCTGAGTCTGAGGTCAATAGCATTGTGGATTCTATACATTTTGCAAAATGGGATCAGGAGATTATTTTTAAAGGGCACTTTTTAACTCTGAACTGGCCTGGCTAATAGCAAAGGATCTCCGCTTTGTGCTGCAGATGCAAGCATGAATAGAATGATGAAAAGTTCTTTCAGATGAGTGTGCTTTAAAGAAAGGGACACTTTCTGTGTACAGCCTCATTTAATGGCCTCTTTAGTGCTTCAAATCTGAGACCACAAAATTTCCAGACCAGACCAGTTAGTCACTCAGGCGCACGTCAGGAGTAATTTGGAGTTATATTTCCCATGGCTCTGGAGAAGATTCATTCCCCAGTACTCAACAGTGAATCAAAGTTTTCTGCTGTTATTTTATATTATCCTTCATTTTTAGTTTGTAGAATTGTTTGTGGACATCTGGGCTGAGTTCTTTCCTCCAAAGTCTCTTTTGTATCAAATGGAGATCACTTAAAACATATTGAAAATGACCTATGCCTCCATTTGCTTGTATGGTGGTGGGGGCAGAAGAAGAAATGAAATTCTGTATTTATGTTTCATTGGTAATATTGTAGCTGGAAAAAATTTTAAGCAGAGGCTTTCTGGTTTAGAAACCTTTGTTTTATTCTCTTTTTGTTTATTTTTTAGATTACTACACCTGACTTTCAATATATTTTTACTTGTTGACAATTTTACTATTAGTTTCACTTTAAGTGTTTTTTTCTTTCCATTAACTTAAAAACAATATCTAGGTCTGTCTTCTTCCGTTCATAATAGCTTTGAACATTGTGCTGATGAACTATTTCTCTCTCCTACTCAAACTGTTCCTGGTATTTGCCAAATACCTATCTGAGGATTTCTCACAGTTTTTCCTCTCTTAAAAGAAATTAAATCCTCTGAACATGATGGAAAAGCTGTATAGACTGAAGGCTCAAACTCCTCCCTCCTTTGATGGCAAAGGATACATCTGTAAATAGACGTTTTTTGAAAGTGCTTTTTAAAACAAAATTTCATGACACAGCACACAAGTCATGGCTATTTTCTATGTCGGTTTCTCTGATGTACAAATGCCCAAAAGAATGAAACTAATTGCTTGCTTGGTTCCTGAAGTTTTATGAATCTGTGTTAAACAATTCTTCTCACCAGGCTGGCCATCCCTGCTATTACATTCACAAACTCTTTACATGCCAGTGGTGTTCTTTAGTTTATGATTGTCCATCCCATGACACTTATGGAGACTGATAGGTCAGGTAGAAACTTAGGAAATTGTCTTTTTCATATTATGTATTTTAAAAGCAAAATACAGGACATTAATCAGATTCATATATTGCATGTGGATTTTTCAGTATAATAGTTTTGGTCTGAGATAGCTTTGAGACCCTATAATGAGTTCTGTTCCTACAAATAGAGAACTCCCAGGTAGTTTATTAGCTCCTGGCCTTTGACTCAGCACATTTGTGCCCAGTCTTGATCATACATATCCCAGTTAAGGCCATGCACAAGCACTCAGCTTCATTTTGTCAATTAGGAGACTACAGCACAGCTAATTAAATAAGTGTGCTTAGCTTATTATGTCTTTATCAGTCATTCTTAAAATAACCGATTGTTTATTCCTCAGGCTTATAGTAAAAAAAAAAAATCAGTTCCAGAGGCTATTTAATAAACAGACAGGCCTCAACCTGCACTTTCTACAGCAAATCTCTTCAGTCTGCAGACTGTAGCTGGTAACCTGGGTGAGATTTTTTCAATAAAATAGGTTTTCACTGTAATTTTTCAAAACTTAAGATTTCTTGTTTACAGAAATGCATCTTGTTTGTTGAAAATTATTCCCAGGAGCAAGATAGGCTCCTCATATATTGGTTGCAACCTCAGAGACAAACTGTGTAGGAAAAGTTCCATGTAAGTTTTGGACCCTTTCTTCACTGAGTGCCCTATCCATAAAAATAGCTGATTATACCCTTTCTGGTAGCATCCACCACACCAAAGTTCTAACGAATGGAAGAACATGAAAACATTTCTCATTTCCTCTTTCAATATTTCAAGTAAGCATGCTAAAAAAATTATACCATGCATAAATCTATCAGTAATCTAATTTTTCTTACAATGATGCCTTGGGCAAATCAGCTGTGGCAGGAAAGAGAAGGTATTAAAGCTATATTAAATTCCCTTTTTTACTTAGATTCTACATATTCTCTATTTTCTTAAACTCCTACTCCTACCTACCAAGGGATTCAAAGTCTTAGTACTCTTCACTTCTTCTACCAAACACTGAGAAGAAATGTTTAATGATGCTTATTAGATCAATTCTGACAAACTCAGTAGTTTCACACCGAGTAATTTTACTTTTAACAAAAATATACTAAAAATAGCATATAAGAAAGTTGCAAAAAATATTAGTCATTTAGCTCTTCATGGACCTTTCTCACACACTGAAGAAGTTTTTGTTTTCACTTTCCAAAGAAAGTATGATGAAATTAATCTCTCACTTATGAATCCCCATCAAAATTCATCTGAACAGCTGTCTACCACCCTTTCTGTCCCTCAGCAGTTTCAGAGAAGTGTCTAAAGCCCCTGTAATTTTGATGCTGTACACACCACATCCAGAACTAAAAACACATTAGCCATGCTATAGCTATCCCATTGACAGAAGGTTAATGCTCATTCTTCTGTTGTTGGGATCTCTCTGCATTGTTCAGTGTTTCCATCATGAGGCAGGCGTGTGCCATCTAAGGAGGTACTTCATACTTTGTACAGCATTCTGCTCCTTTAACTTTCATAACCTGGGCAACCATATACTTCTATTTTGTTTGTGGCTGCTTGGATAAGAATGACACCTGTCTCTTCCAAAGCAAGCACACCTCTTGAGAGAAAGCAAGAAATTAAAATTTTAGACAACTCACACACAAAGATTCAGAAAGGTGATTCATCTTTCACTATTTAGAGAACTGATTAGACATTACAGACTCAAATTTGAATATGTTTGCTAACGATACACAGTTGTGTTTGCCCTTCAGATCATGAAGGTATATTACCCTCACTAAATTAACCTACTTTTTGATGGAGATGAGCTCATGAATGAAGAACAACTGTTTGAAAATTAATCAGACCAAAATTAAGATTACACTCCGAGGAAGGGAAAACACACTTTCCAAATAGGCATGTTCTCATCTATTTGATAAAGTGTAACCATGACTAGTCCGTTCTTAGCACAAGTTACTTGAGAATTCTTTTTCTTCACTGCTAGGAACTTTTCATGGTACAGTAATATACAGGGAGAAGTAATTAATTTTGACTAGGACACTTGGTAATCATTTGCCTTAAATAACCTGACCTTACGTCCCCTGGACGTGCTTAGAAAGATTGCAACAACATAGTCTTGGACATAAAACAGAATTCCAGAAACTACAGCCAAGTCTGAAATCCAGCAGAGAACTTTTTAACTTACTATAGGGACCATAAGTTCACTCAGCTTTGCCTTCTAGTCTCCCTGCAGAAATTTCCATAATGATAAAGATCTTGGGTCACCTTTCAGATTGGGCTTCCCTTAAAAAACAATCAACCAGAAAACTGATTTTAAAAAAAAAAAAAAACACAATGATTTATAAGAAAAATGCTGCTTATTGTCAGGTGAATTAAGGTTTTTGGTTAGACAAAACATGGGCTGGACCTGGTCCAATACTGCTGAAAACATTCTCAGAAGACTTGATAACCGATACAAGAAGCCCTTGGCCTCTTAAGGTTATCCTCTGCTAACCTCATCCTCTGTCTTCACAACCAACTTTCTTGACCTTCACTCCTCTAATAAACACCTAGTAGAGCATATGCAAATGTAAAAGATATTTTTGCTTTTTTCATCTTCAGACAATTATCCACTTGGAGAAGGCAGAGAGAAAGAAAAAGATAACCTGGAAAAATTATAAACTCTGAATTATTCATTTTTCAGAGTATTAATGGTGTTTTTATATGAAATAAGGATTCTTTGTCCTGCACACTTGAAATAACCCATAAGGTTATGACAGAATTGACTGACCTGAAAGAATAGATTTTTTTTGTTGATCATTCAAACATACCAGATATATTGAAGTTTGACTATGCAATTAGTGTTGTTTCTGCCCTGTAGGGTTCATGGTGCTTTACAAAAACCTAATATTTAACCTCTAAATTATGGAAGCAGCCTCTGATTTCTATCAAGAGGAAGTAGGAAGCAGACTCCTACTGATATTTTTTATATTTTTGCTCACATCATAAGACTTGGTGTGAGTTTGTTACTCATTGTCAGCTTACAAGACTCATACATTTTTACAGGAAAATGAGTCAGTTATAACAGTTTTCAACACAAAATTAAGTAAAAATGAATGTTATTGAGAAATATGCTTTTCATGAACGCCAAAAATGAAACAATTGAGACTACTACTAATGATGCAGCTCTAAAATAATTAAAACATGAGGCTGCTTTTATTTGTTCACACGTTTTGAAATATCAATTAAAAAAACTAAATCCATCCAAAAATTCCAAGGTGAATTAAAAACACGGAGTATTTTACTTGTGTCCAACCATAGCACATCTACTAAGTTGCTTTTAAACTGCCTGTGAAGACAGCCAGCTCTATCACACGCCTGCGTACACAGGAGGCAGAGCAGAGCTTTGCAGCCTTTCTTGCTCAACATTCAGCACCAAAAGGTATAGCACAATGCATGTAAGACAATGCCAACTCTCTTTAGGAAGCTGAGTTTTAACTGGCTGTGCTACAAAGGTGTAGCATTGGTAACTGAGACTTTTGACTTTCCTACATTGAGCAGTAACCCACATACCAGATACCATATGGCTTAAAACAAGAGAATTACAAGTGCTCTGTTTCCTTGTTATTGTTGATATTAAGAAACATATCATTACTTTTAAAGAACAGGCAAGGCATAGAAATAACTCAAAATACATATACATGATTTGCCATTATCATGAAACAAACTTCTCTAAGAAATCTAAAATCATCTGCACAACATAATGAAATACAAGCATAATATCTAGTTCAGATGTTGCATTAATCTTTCATCTTCTATACCATAATCTAATAATAAGCAAAACTATAATCTCTACATCCAGGAAGGAGCAGATTTACCTTCTAAATGTATATCTGGTAGCTGAACAGGCCAGCTGAAGGGCTGGTTCACACATTAAGCATTTAATAAATTTTGTTTGGTCTTTAATGACCAGAAAAGAGAAAACCCAGCTAAATGGATTTAGAATTTGCAAGGCAACACAGAGAACTACAGTGATTTCATTCTGACTGACAGGCTCTGTATTACCCAGAAGACTGCTGAACATAACTACTTCATCTCAGGAACTGCCTGCTGAGATATATCGTTTAACAAAACATTAAGCAGAAAGGAAAAGAATTGTTCAGCATGAAAACTTCAGAAATAGCTAAGACAAGTTCAGGACAGAATTTATTCATGGAATGAAAGCAGAAAGACATTAAGAGTTACTAACTAATTGAATTTTAGTGCATTAAATAAAAATGGAAGATCTGATTGCTGTTGTAGCTCAAGTAAAGAAATTGCTGAAGTTATACTCTCTCAGAAAATATTCTTGTTTATCGAAATGGAGGCTGAAGTTAAAAAACTCAAATATAAGTCTCAATTTCCTGTCAGAGGTATTGTATTTCTCAAAAAGACCAACCAGAAAGAAGTTCAGCCATTGTGCTACAGAGAAGCATAATGGTGTTTTCCATTTTTCAGAAATTACAGGGATACAGGAGTTAGGACCACAGACAAAATAGACAATGGGAAGAGAGAAATAGGATTTAAAAGGTATAGAGGGAACATTATGTGACATTGCCTTGAAAAACAACCTTCAAGAAATTTTCTCATTGTCCAACTTTGCTCAGTATTTTAGAATTTTGATTATTTCATTGCTATCATTCATTTCTTTAACAAAGAAGAATTAAGAAACTGGCCAAAAACACAAAGCCGTGAAGTTAATCCATTCAAGAGATAAATGGAGTAACACCTGGGAAGAACTAGGTGACCTTGAAAGACAAAGAAACAGAAATGTAATGGTAAAATAAAACACAAGATCCCAAATTGAAGAAATAACAGGAATTTTTGGCATCAGCTAGAACTGAAGGAGAAGGAGAGATGCACAGGTACCTTAGCCAATCATGGCAAGGCCATTAACCAGCAAAGAGAAACAGCAATAAGTAACAAGATTAAAAGGTATTTCAGTCAAGCTCTTTCTAGTTGAATTAGGAAAAAGTAAATTTCATGTGATGCCCAACTTAAAATGCCCTTTTCACAGCACATATTTAGGTACAAGAACATCAGTTATAAAAGAGATGTAAAGAATAAGTACTGGTATGATCTGAGCAATGACCAGCCCATCTTATGAGGTGAGTTTAGATGAAACAGACTTGTCTTCAATCAAGTAAAATGAAGACCAGGAGGAATTTATCTGTGCATCTGGGGTAAATAAATGAGGAAAAAGAATGTTTAAATTTTGACTATAGAAAACATGTAATGGGATATAAACTGTTATTAAGAGATCAGAAAAATTCTAGTCTGTCAGGTAGTGAAGATTGGAACAGCTTTTTTAGAGGCTTCTCATCAATCATATGCTTACCATCTTTCAGTTTTGATTAAATTAAATTCAACTGACTTGCACTACTATTATTAAATTATAGAAAACTGTGAGCTTATAAATACCAAGAAGTTAAATGCCCTGGTAAAACTCAGCTTGGCTGAAGTCACTGCTCTCTTGTTTGCCATTTGGTTGGGCTAGCAGAAGCAGAATTGCCTGAGTCCTTAGTGTTGCATCAGAATGTACCTCTGACCCTGCAGCCAGGTGATCTTCTTGAAGGCAAGCTTTTTTTTGCTATTTACATGAAGTAAAATTGCTCGTAGCAAGTGTATTTTCATGTCCAACAGTTCAAATGTGGTCTTCCACCTACAATTAGAAAAAACCTGAACATCCCAAAAGAAATCAAATTGTGTGTAGAGAGCCAATGCAAAGCAGAGAGCCATTTATGGAGGCAAAGGAGCAAACAAATGGGGAGCACAGCCCCGCTTGATCATCAAATCTGGTTTTGCTTTGTATAATGTCTCCCAGAGTGATGGGATGTGTATGAATGAACTCTTCTTCTCTGCAGAGCTCAGAGAAATCAATGAACATTGGGCTACATGTACACTGAAATGTGAAAATCACTATGACAAACATGCTGTGCACAGTAAATTCTCTTTGTTTCCTTAAATTAAGAGTTTTTCTCTTAGAAGTGTGGTCTGTGCAAATTGGTTCCACTTACAACAAACATTACCTGAGAGATAGCTTTAAAGAAACATCCTTCCCACCCATATTTTATCCACTTGTCATAAAATATCATAGTCATCTCTTAACCATATCCATCAAGATATGCTTTTTCTTATCTATTTTGTCATCTTTATATCAGCGCTTTCTATATTACTTCTTGCATTATTATTATATTTCAATATTCTACTTCATTATTACCAAAAAAACAACTTGAGCAAACAACCTAAGCTGTTGTGACTTTTTATTCTTTTTTACTCAGCACACAAGATCACTCATTCAGGTGACAGAAGTAACACAAGGCACAAACAGCCCAGGAGGCTCCTGTAAAGCATTGCTGGCAACTTCCTGACAGAGGCAGTGGAGGATCCCACAAGGAAAGTTGTGCTGGTTGACCTCACAGTGACAAACAGGGCAGGCCTTGTTAGAGATGGGAAGGTTGGGGGCCATCTCGTCTGCAGTGACCATGGGATTGTGGAGCGCAGCTTTGGGCAAGGAGAAACAGGGCAGAGAGTAAGATTGTAAACATGGGCTTCAGGACAGCTAACTTTAACCTCCTTAGGGATCTTCTTGGATGAATCCCATAGGAGCAGGTCCTGCAGGGAAGAGGTGTTCAAGAGAGCTAGTTGATATTCAAGGATCACTCTAGGCTCAAGAAATTGAGCAAAGGGACAAGAAACCTGCATGGAATAAGTCACCAATGTCACCATTAGTGGTGACAGAAACAGAAGCAAAGCTAGAGCAGCAGTTATTGGAATGAATTAATTTTACTCATTTAGAACAGTGCACCTGTGATATGCAGAAGAAATTACAGCAGCTAGGCTCAAGACACAGCTTGTCTTAATTCCCTACAAAAGGCATTATAAGACACAGCCTTTTGGCAAGTCAGAGTTTTAGCACAGAAGGTTCATATCAGTCCTTGTGCTTACCACAAGAATGCTGGAAGGTCATTGCTGTTTTGTTGCACTTTCAGAAATAGAACAACCCTGAGAAGTATAAAAAAAAAGAAAACTCTGGACAGAGGACATATTTACCTTCATTAAGTACTTCTAAGCATGTGCCAGGGCAGTAGTATGCAAATGCAAATACTGCAATTCATTATGAAAAATTTGCAACATCCTCATGATCCACCTGCAGACATTAGAAAAAAAAAATAGTGAAATAAAGTTTAAAGCATGAAAACCTTGGAAAACCTGAACATTTTCTTTTTTTTTTTTTTAACACTCTCTTAGCAGCTAATTCAGTATTCAGATGAGGCATTTAGAAAGACCTTGTAAGCAGCACACAAGATCACATGCAGAACACCGAAACTGTATTTAGAAATATAATCATTGGCTGAGGAATTGCTAAATGGCAATACAGTATATCTGGACTTGTTACAGTGATGTGGAGCACTGACAAACTAAATGGGGTTCAGTGAGCAGCCAACGAGCATTATTCATTCATACAGCTGTTCAACTGCTGCACTCGGGCACCCATTTACAATCCTTACCTACACAAGGGCATAAGTGAAAATTTTTATCCATGCTGAAATCATCTAGTGACACTTCATTGAAAAGATTCATTAAATTTATATAGGTTAAAAAAATAAGGAGCAGAGGATCAGATAATCACTCTTGCAGATGAACATCAATGTCATAGGATGTGCAAAAGCAGTTACTGGAGAAATCATACAAGAAACAGTATGTTTTGAAGCAAGTGAAAGTTTGATCTATTTCAATATCTTGAAAAGTTTATTCATATGGACTTAGTGATAAGATCATCTGAATTAAAAATAGCTGGAAGACCATGACAAATAAGAATGGAAAAAAAAAACTGAATGTATCAATTTGTGATAGCTCAGGCTCAGTGCTTGCATAGATAAGATCATATCAGTATGTTAGACTGAAAGATAGAAATATTCAAACCATCAAAGGGAGATGCAGTTGGTAACAATGGAATATTTATACCAGTGCAACATCACTTGAACAAATCATTGTCCTAACCTGCTGAGTAGAGCCCAGATAATCTAGAACTACTCAAAACAGGTCCATCCACTTGAAAAGACACCTATATCTGCATGAGAATCCCAGAAGGATATACTCTAAGGCACCTGAAACAGTCCTGATCTTGAATGGGGAGAATGCAAAACCCAGTTGCTTCAATCAGTCTTTCATCTTAATGAAATTCCTACATAATTTTGGCAATTGAGAAATAAAATAAGTTGGTCATGGAAGGTTGCTGATCAGAGGTCTTATGGAAAGGAGTAAAGTATTTGTAAGAAGCAAATATTATTTAAGAAGCCTTAAATAAAACTTGCCTTTCCATTTTTCTTTACTTTTTGATTGGATGAAAACAAGGTTCCGTATTTATACATATATAGGCATATGTTCTTTTGTATGGTAATAAATATATAGAAAGCAGATAATATAACAATATAATATAAGAATAGTTTTACCTTTTTTAAAATTTCTTAATGCATCTCTTTCATTTTCAATAGTGTTACTTTCTCGTAGTCTTCTATGGACCATGACAGTTTGTTAATGGAGATAGGCAAGCAGGATAACTATTTAGATAAAATAATTTGCCATAGTGTTCAGACCCCTTTGGTGACAAAGATTACATGCTATTAACTCAAAAATAGTAATTCTTCACCCATATAGGAAAATATCTTTCTAGGATGACCTTGTGTAATCAAATCAGTATCCACTGGAGTCTATTATGTTGGTGACAGAACATTTCCAGAAATAGAACCTTCAGTGCCTTGTTCTCTGCAGCCAGACTGATGCTACTGCTGCTAACACTGAATATCTCCTTATTAATGCAAATGACCACAGTGGTGTACAGAAGACTACCCTCAGGAAGGAAGAACACTCCAAGAAAGGTCTGCTTACTACCTAGGGACAATACAGACTAGAAATCAAAGTGAAAGGCAACACAGCTTAAGTTTCCAAATTGCCGGTTACTTCATTTGTTAAGTTTCAGATTTGTTTGTGTACCCATCCTAAAAATATCCGATATCCTTTCAGAGGATAAATTTAGAGTGTTCTGCATGAACCTGCTCTGATGGGGCTGAGGACCCTCCAATGGAAATTCGGTAGCATTAGAAAGACCCTGAGAGTCTCCATTGTATCTGTTTCTTTCCTTTCTTTTTGAGGGCAAGAATGGTTAGTTTCTTAAGAAGAAGCTTTGTTGCTCTGTTGCTTTTGTTTATAGCAAGTGTGAGGGCTCCCTCTGTCATCCAGCTAGGAAGACAGATACATCCAAAACTGATCTGCCCCATCCGAACAAAGGCTAGGATGAGCCACCCTGTGAAAGTGTTTTTTTCTTTAGATGGCCAGCTAAGATTAGGTGAAATACACAAGATCCATTATGTCTAGACTACTCAATGTTCACTGCCTGTAGAGGGGGTAACAATACCTACAAATTCATAGATACACTGAAGCTGCTGTAATTTTTGTGATGATTTGCTAATAAGAAAACACAAAAGATATTTCCTAACAGCAGTCAGGGTCCATATTTACTTCTGGAAAATTTACTTACTGGAAAAATAGATTCATTTGACTCAGCAACTTTGTACTTCTCCAATAGGAAATAACAACACAAAAATAAAAAGAGAATTGTGATTCCCCAAAGTGATTTCAAAATAAATGTGTATAAATTTATACTTTTTTCAGTATTTTTCTCTCATGAAAAACATAGCTCCTAGCTAACAGGAAAACTTCAAAAAGTTTTACATTAATTTTCAGTATAGATAGGCACACTGAATTTCAAAAAAATCTTTACAAGAAATTATCCAACCCTTTGCAGGCTGGATTTAGATCTCACTTGTGCTGATTTGGCCTTGCATCATACCTACTGAATTCAGTAGGATTACTTCTCAGGTTGGAAAAATGAGCTTCAGAACTCTGTGGTCTGCAAATGGGAGTAGGTCTGATACAAGAACTGCTTGTCTTTCAAGACTCCCAACACTTCTGAACCCAGCTGGGAATTTCTCTAATACCAACACATCTCAAGATATATTGACGCTTCCAGTGCTGGTCAGCTCCCCAGAACTCAAGGGCTGTAAAAATGAAAAAGAAAAAGAAAGCCTTGAAATCTTTCAGAACCTCAATAATGTCTACATCACATCTGGAAATGGGGCCATTCTTGCAAAATCACCTCCAAACAAGATGGAGTGAAGAGAGCTGTTTAAATTCCCAGTTGATTTTCTGTCCTTAATTCTATTCTTGTACTCAAGTTTCCCTGCAGTTTATTGCTGAGTGCAAAATAATGTTTCATTTCAAGGCACATAGTGACTCAACGACCACAGTTTAGTTCCTTGCTTTCCAAAGTGCTTTTATGCAATGGAGAAATGAAAGGTACTAAAATAAAATCATGTTATATTCTTCAAATCTGTTCACTTGCATTATGTTGGGGACTTGATATAATGCATAAGACTACATAATGCCTAAGAGAGGACAGCAAGGAATTACTGCTGTACATCACAGAACTCTGAAGAAGTTCAGTTCAGCTATATTTCTCAGCAGAGATACAGTCATATTCTAGTCAAGTATTTTTGTAAAAGATAGAACATCAGCTCTTGATAATCAACCAAATTTTTACATACACCTTTGGCTTTCCAGGCAATTATCTCTAGGAAACAGACAACATTTACTGTTGAGCAATATATATTTTTCTTCACTGGCATTTTCAATATAAAAGCAGCTTACTATAACTGCAGAAACAAAAGTAAAAGAAACTGTTTTCACCAATTTTGTGTGACACTCGTGATTAACTAATTCAATTTTCATTGTCTCTCCTTGCATACTTTCCATCCTTTATGTCTATTACTAAACTATGAAATCTGGCCCAGACTTTAATGATTCAGGATCCTGTTTGCAGAAGAAACCACTATTTTATTGGTGAAAACATCTTGAATAAAAACCTGTTCTCTTTTTCACATATTTGGAAACAACAATTGTAGGTCTTTTTCCACTGCCTCAGATTGCATGTCTAAAGCTCTTCCAAGCCAAATTATGTTTTGCCTGCACTTTTTATTCCCTTATGAAAATGTCCATCTCCTTCTTAAGGTTTTTCACTTGAACTGACTGACCACATGGCCAGTCAGTTCAAGATTGGCTGGAAAAACACAGTAGTAATGGTAATAATAACAAACAGTAAAAACAGTCACAATAACGTAGGTATCTATGTATTCCTACATGATAAGCCATAACAGGCAATACAATTGTGACAACATATTTTGTTTTAAACTTTCTGTCAGCTACAAAATTACTTGTAGCCAACTTAACTGTGGTATCACTGGAAAAAGATGAAAATCTTTTCTACATAGTCTTTTTTAAAAAATTATTTTAAGGAAAGAAAAATTCTGTCTATGTCTAGCAGAAAGCAAAAGAGATGCACTTTCAACCTGCAGTAGGGAACCTGTCATCTGTCATCCTCAGACACAAAATTCAGATATTTAATCTGGTCTCTGGCTTTAGGATTACAAGCTTTCCAGTAAAACCAGGACAGTAAGAGTACTAATGTTTCATAGGAAAAAGTAATAAAATATGTGATCATGTGCAGAATAAGCTTTAAGGAAAATCACCATGGAACACACACTAGTGCCATTATACACTTGTTCCCTAGTTAGATCTCTTCTGTCAGCACAATGTCTCCTACTGCACAAAAAGCCAGGCTTTAAAGCCTGTTTGCCAAAACATTTTTCCATGAGCTTCATAGCAACAGATCTTTGTAAGACTTCGACTCAGAAAGAAAACCGAAAAGATAACTAGTAAGTCAAAAACCCTAGAAAATGGAGTGGATTTCAACTCACAGTGCAGTCATTAGATTGACTGTCAGGCTAAAGAGTTGCATGGGCTTTTACTTACCTAAGACACAGATGCTGAAATCATCTTGCTCAGAATTAAAATAAAATAAGAAAAATTCTACCTTTCCAGTTCTAAGAAATTCACTTTCTTAGCCTCTTATCCAAGAGGACAGACAAAATCCCTATTATTTTGAGGGCAGAAAAATAACTGCATTCAAGCACAAGAATTAAGTTGGCATAAAATTGTCATGAATATTTTGTATAAAAGGTCTTTGACTATGTTTCCTGTTATAACTGAGGAAAATATTTAAATTTGTAACACATTAAAACAGCTACTTGTTTTGGGTGGATGAGCAAGTGGAATTTTGCCTATATGTGTTAAAAAATCCGTTTCCCTGCCCCAACCTTTTTTCTGCCTTCCAGCCAAACAAAATAACAGAAAGGGACCAGCTATTTCAACTGGCAAGTTCTGAGCGCTGACATCCCAAGCAGTGGAGTAAACTCTCATGTTCCAAGTATAATTTTAAGCTATTGACCTAAACCCAAACATCTGCAGATTGAAATGAAACCTCTCTTTAATCTCCTGGACCTTCACGGTGTGAAAATAATTTTGCTTCTGAAGCTAGATTGTGTCGGCATGTTAGTCAAGCCACCCACTTCTCTGCTTCAGTTTTTCCACTAACTTTTCCATTTTCCCATTAAGAAGATATAACTGTGAAGTCATCTACCTCTACAGCTATTAATCATTTTTCCATGACCAGTTCTCAATCTTCATCCTTCAGATCTTGCCAGAGTGTTGTCACTCTTTATCTTTCATGCCAGCTTCTCACTGCCTATGACAATTTCAAGTTCCTCTGCATCTTTTGCACAGATCCTGCCTATATTCCATCTTGATTTTCACGCCATAACTCTCAAGTTGCACACCAGAAATTATCTTACAATACTGCTTCTTTGCCATGTGACTCTAACCTTTTTTAGGCTTCACAGAGCTGTCAAAGCCTCTGGGAAGCAGATACAGCCTACAGCAATCTGCTGTAAGGACACCAGGAGGGTGCGCAGGGTCATTGAAGAACAACTCCTTCCAGGCCTGCAGAGCAGTAAGCCTTCAACAGCATTGAAAGCATTGAAAGCAATACATTAAAATATCCCTTTTGCTTTACTAGTACTTGTCTTGCTCTTTCTGACAGCCCCTCTTTTTCCAAAACAGAGTTTGCATCCTATTCCTACTGTTAATACAGTCCAGGTCTAATGAATGTACTTGCTAGCATTTCCAGTCCTTCACTTGTCTTGCCTTTCTGGAGGTGTGACCTTGTGAAAGGTTATGTATTCCTCCCTCTATACTTGAGAGAAACAAAGTCAGCTGTGTATATTAGCACAGCATTAGGACCATGGAAATGGGAATCAAACTCTCTGTGGGTCATTAATGCTTCTGCAGTCAGGAGACAGAAAACACAATTAAATACGGGAAAGGAGGGACGAAGGTAAAGCTGCATGGTTTGGAGGGGAGGAGGTTGTTCTATCACCTTATCTCAAGTTTCGTGCCCACTCTCCTTTTAAAGTAAATCCAACACTGCTACACCTATTTTAGCTTCACAGAACAATGGTAGGGAAGGGTTTCACATTTATCTTGTTGTTTCCATTGAGCAATATTTGCTAAAGCCCCTCTGAATATAAAACCTCAATGAGAGGAGCTGCATGACTGCTTTGGTAGGCTAAACAACGGATGGATGAAGGAAAAGTCTCATGTCAACCATGGATTTAAACATAAACAAGAGTTAACAAGCAGGCTTGTACACAGAAAAATCATGTTACGACACAGATTTTCGCTTAAGCCATGACTGACAGGAGAGCCAGGTCACTCCCTGTCACAATGGGAAACTTCACACTCCAACCCAGAACAGTATTTCCCAATACCCTCTGGCAGTAAAACTGCAGTTTAAAGGGCAACAGATCCAAGGCTGCTTTCCTAACCATGAAAAGAAGGTGGTGTTGTCCCTGTCAACCTCTGTCAAGCTGATTGCTTCAGCTTTATAAATGTGTCTCAATATTTTGTTTCTTAAAATCTAGCACAAGGAGCTATTATCTTTAGCTCCCACAGTCATAGAAAAGGGTCATAAAGTAAATTTTACAGGCTCCTACTTATAAAAGATTTTTTTTTAATTGAAAAAAAAGGTAATGGCTGAAAGTAGTTTCATGATTTTGACAGAGGATTTTCAGCTGTCAGTACTAATGCTACCCTTTCCCTTTTCGGCTGAATCTATCAATATGAGCTGTAGTGTACAGTGTGATTGCAGCTTTGTGACTTTGTTATGCTTGAGGTAGCAATCCCCAGGCATCCCACTCCTTTCCTACTACGTTGCCATCACCAGCCACCTAGAGAAACAACTGCTGACAAGCACCAACAGCTTTAGGTGTAAGTGAAATAGATAGTTGCCTCGTACTGAAAACAATAGACTTTGCTGTAATCTTTGCCCAGGTGTTGTCTTGTCTAAATGTTGACCAAGCAAAAATGTAGGACAGAGTCACCTGACCCTCTATGAACCCATTCCTTGCAACAGAGTACTGCAAAGTGGCAATGGCCTGGTCTAAAGGAAGTAGGAATAAGAAATATTTGGTTTTTGTTTTTTAACTTGGCCACCCTTTTCCTCCCTAGCAAAAACTTCAAATCTATTGTTTTCATGCTTTCACTTTGTTTTCCCAGCAAAGCTGATGAACCTTGAGCCAAAATTTCTAACAGCATGATATGTGTTTATATAACATTTTAATCTATGGAAGAGTGAAAGAATACTGCAATAAAAATTGACAAGGAAAACTGGACTGATCATCAGCTGGCAGTCCAAGTAAGAGCAACACATTAAGCTAATGTTAGGATAGAATGAGAATATTTCAAAATTGGCCCAGTTGATGGTAGGTTTCTACAAAAAAAATTCTCATTCCTGGCAAAATCAGTAGGAAAGAACAGCACACTGGCACAGGCTGAATTTTACCTGAATTATGAACCAGCATTTGTTCAAAATATCAAGCCATGTATTTGTATCCAGGAGAAAAAATGTTTTGAGTATTTTCCCAACAGAATAGATAGAAATATTGAATTAAAAAATAAGCACTTTTTCACATAAACAAGTAAACAAGCTTCATTGTTTTATTTCATCTATCAAAGCCTCTTCAAATTCTGGCACATCTTAAGGCAAATTTCTGACCCATTACCAAACAAAACATTTATGAATCCTGGAATTCTCTTTCACCATTGCTAATACAGGTATTTATTTATTTAAATCGTTACTTAACAATAAAATTAAAAAGAAAAAGAAAATATTATCGTAGTGTATATTTGATGAAGTTGGGCAAATTAGCTTGCAATTTTCAAAAAATAAAAATATCAATGGCAAAGTGTTTCTTGGTAATAAAGCCATACAAAACCCTATAAAAATAACAGCTCTTTCTGAGAAAATCTTGAAGCGAAATTAACACTACAGTACAGTTTTAGCAGCTGCAATCTCTAGGCAGTGGCTGAGTTGATGACCAGAAGTAGGTATTTGACACATTTGATATTAACTGAAACAGGGAGGCTTCTGGCATCACACTTGCAGTCTGAGCAGAAAATATGATGGCACAAAAAGGTCAGCTCTTGTGAAGACATGAAACACATATCCCTAAGGTCCATGCCTAGACCCCTAGGTCCTCTTCTTCCAAGATGATTTCCTGCTGGCTGTCTCTCCACAGTGCATGGATTGTTCTTCCCCAGGAAAAGTCTGTCCTGCAGGCAGTGTTAGTATGAACCCAATAGAAATAGCCTTTAGCCAGAGAGTCTTAATTAGAAACTTCTATGATAGCATTGAATTCTTTGTGGGAGTCTATTAGGGGACACTGAGACATGGCTGAGGCTCTGCATAGTTACTGCTGAGTGAAAAATAGGACAAAGAAACAGAAACTTTTTAAAATAAGTCAGACACCTGTTTCTACATCTGAAAGGAAGGAAGGCAAGTAAGCACGATGGAAGTCAGATACCAAAGAACTTGGGACTAAACATAGGGCCAAAAGTGCCACTGAACAGCAACCAGTGTATGTGACTCTTTGTGTCCATGCCAGAGTTCTGGCAAAGGCTGCTTTCACAGTAAATTCCTGTAATTAAGAGTTCTAATGAGTGTGCACTTTTGGCTGTACCAGAGTAGTGGCAATCATAACAAGTAGCAAAGGGTGGGTCTGTCATGTTACCTGGGGCTTCTTCTAAATAAAGCACAAAATTTAGCTGGAATTCCCATCTAGATTCATACTTAAATTTCTTTCCATGGGAATATGAAATTGAGTTATGGGTACACTTTTGAAGGATACTTAATATTCCTTCTCTTCTGCCATTTCAACAAATGACCTGGTAACACAAGTATGTCTTAGAGTAATCAGCTGACTGGGTTTTCTTGTGGCATAAATACTGCATTGCCATTCTGATATCAGCTCCCCATTTCTGCAGCTCAGATACAACTTCCTGGAAATACCACACCAAGACAGGTGACCGGGAGAATTACCAGGTGAATTTTATAGCCTCTCACAGACTGACAAAATGCTATCCTCTGCTACCACCCTCCCCTTCCTTGACCACAAAACATATGCCCAATAAAAAGTCAGAGCACACACAGAATTAAAAAAAAATTATAAAATTAAACTAAAATTTTCCACAAAACTGAACTTCTCATGTGCACAGATCTGCATAAAACTGCAGGTATATAACCTCTTCTACGAGCAACAGAAGGAAGTTTCAGATAACTGAATTTCTTTGGAGTTATGAAAATGTCAGCAACCAGAATTGTCTTTCAGCTTTTTCCTATTATAAGAACAGGATCTAAGAAGGAAGAAGTGGTGAGTTAACCTGGTAGCAAAGAACTGCATTATCCATTGCCTCATTTAATCAGGAGAGAATCAATCAGTACCACTACCCTTAAGCTTCCATGTCAGCGTTTCTTCCTCTCACCCATTCTGCTTTAATGCTCCCTAGTACTCCTCTCAGTTATGGAATATTAGAGCCTCACATTTATTTAGAGGCTTGGTTTCCTGTGAAAACAAATGGCAAGCCTATACTTAATATCTTTGAGGGGCTGGCTCTTAAAGTCTGAATGTCCATTTGCTAACAAATAAGAAAATGTAAGCAAGCATCCCACTGGAAACTAGCAAATATTTGGCAGCAAACAAAGGAAAGATTATATTTTACTGAGATTTCTCCTCTTAATGAACAGATACTGAGTGTTTATTTTTCATTTCACAATAGCTAAGCAAGCAGAACCAAATACCCTTTTTTATCATAATGTATTCAGCAATCCAAGCATCCGTTGGATACAGATAGCTTTAGGAGGGAAAAGCCTCTAAATGCTTTTAAAAGCTAAGCAAAAGACAATGCCCCTGGTGCAAAAGAGCTTAGTTATTTTTCTTAGAATTTTTGATATACAGCACATAAAGCAATTGTTCCATCAATTTCAATGAAGCTATTTTAGAAAACACTCAATAAATAAAGCTCATTTATTTTTCAGATACTATAATAAAAACTTACTGAAACAGCAGTGAAAAAGAACCTGGCCTCTCTCCCTGATCCACTAAAGAACAACAAGCAAGGAAGAAAGGATGAAATGCTAAGTTTATGAGCCACTTTAAATACAGATGTACTTTGCTGTGTGACAGGTACATTATCAGCATTCCACTAAAAATTACCTCAACAAATTTCACAGCACTAAGAGGTCACACTTCCTTGGAAGGTGTAATTCATACCTGGCTCCTTAAGAGACTAGTATCCAAGGAATTTTCTAACAAAGAATAGTCTTACCTGAAAGTCCTGCAAACTGAAAACAAAAGTCTTGCAGGTGGCTTTTAAAATTACTTTAGGCCTACACTCATACTTAAGGAGACACTAATGAAACAGACCACCAAATATTATCTGTCTAGTAATGTGGTCTTTGTTACCTGTGTTAATTCTTCAGAGTAAGTCCCCTTTCCCTGCTCTGCTACTACATGTTGTACTTGAACAAGACATGCTAGAGCAGCACCATCTGCAGAACCATACACCACTTCTCAATCAATACCATTATTGAAATATTATACACCAACCCTCACATTCATTTCATAAGTTTCTTGATGGGTTTTCAAGCATGACATATTCACCTGACTACATATTTGGGAGATAAAAATGTGTTTAATCATCCAAAGAGATGATTCAAAGAAATAACCAGAAATTAAAAACAATCTATATCTACAGCATTTGAAATAAGAAATGCCAAGATTGTGGTGTATTTAATGTCCCAAAGGTTGCTGGAATAGCAAAAGCCATGCATGACTAAGGAGAGAAACATGCTACAGGGAAAAGCAATAGGTTCTTTTTGTCCTTAGGCCAGTGGAATCTAATCAAAAATCTGTGCTACTTTTGCACATTTTAGAGAGTATCACCAGAGAATTTAGGTGGTAATAGGTCCACATTGCACAGGAAAGAAATTAAATGGAAATTGCTATCACATACTCATGGCTAAATAAATGACTTCTCTGTCAGACTTGACAAAGTGATAGTATCAATAACTTCCAAGGATAATTTGCTAACACTTGCCTAGTTGGCTTGATTCAGCAATTGGCACTGATAACCCAGCCTTATGCTCAGAAGAGCAATGACATTGTTTAATTCTTAATTCCCACTCCAAAAAATTGCCATCTATTGTAAGAACAACTGATTTACCATAGTAGCGTAGGTCACCAATACACACATTGCAGAGTTTCAGAGTGACTATCTGTATAATCATCTCAGAACGTGTAGACCTTTATAAAACATAATGGAAGAAATTGAGCCAAAATGTCGGTCCAAAACATCCCAAAGAAAGCAAAACCACAAAATAAATATTTTTTATAAATTGTAATTATAGCCTTCACAGACTTACAGACTTAGCCTGATACTGGGATCTAATTATAATCTATTATATGGACAGATCCTTGCTGGTTGCCCTCTTACTTCTCATTTAAGTGTTTTAAAACAGTTCAGTGATGGAAAAATGTCCTTCTGCATGAGATAGCCTGAAGATTGCTACTTTGATAACTACTTGCTTGTCTGAAGGAGAAGCTGTCATGCAGCACCAGCTTCAAGAACTTGGCATACTTTTTGCCATGAGTTTGATTACTGCCCTGCTACCCCTACTCACCTGTCATTCATCCCTGTTTGAAATCTAAATCCTCTCTGGCTGCTGCTGCAGCTGCTTTATCTGCCATGGCCAATGAAACTGAGAGTGATAAATAGCACCCTGATGGTCAGGCATGCCCCAGGGAGAAGAAAGACCTGAACAAAGGGAATCAGACTTATTTAGTACTGCTCCTGTTGACCACTGCCAATTCAAGAGCCTCGTGTTCACATTCATTGCTGACCACCTCACAGCAGCCCTTCCTTGACTTTGTGCTAGCTGAATCACATCCTCTTGGAGGTATCCAATAGTAGCAGATCAAATATTTTAACCAATACAGGATTTTTCGGGAAAAACAACCCACTTTATATTACTTAAGGACGGACAACAATATGCAAAAAAATCAACCACCTGTTGTACAATAGCCTTTTTTTTTCCTCTTATTTACACTAAAGTCCTAAAAGCAGAACAGAGGCCTGAGCCAAGCATTTGACCCCACACCTGAGAACGGTACTGAGAACAATTTTGCAGCAACCTCTGTAAGGTTTAAGGTCTCAACCACCTAAGTATCTCAAAGACTTTGAGGTAACGAAGTACAATAAATCTAGTGACTCAGTCCGAACAGTTACATCAGTATTGTCTCCATCCTAGTAACTGATGCAACATTTTAAAAACAAGGAGGCAGGGGTGACCTTTGAACAGCACTGCTAAAATTCTCAAAGTTCAGTTCATGAATTGTCCTTATTGTTGAGTGTATTTTAGGGGATAAGCAGCTTGGATTTAATTTTTCAAAACTGAAGGAAATGCAAATGTAAAGATGATATTTAGAACAGAACAGTTTGATGGAAAACAAAAATTTCCATCTCTTTTTAGAGTTTTTCTGTTTTCCTTGTCCTAATGTTACAGAATTTTGAGGGGGATGATCACTCTTTTTCAAGTTGTGTACTGGGTCTGGCTGAGATAGAGCTCATTTTCCCATAGCAGCCCTCACAGTGCTGTGCCTTGCACTGGTATCTGGAAAGCTGCTGATAACACACCAGTGTTCTGGCTACTGCTGAGCAGAGCTGGTATAGCATCAGTGATGTCTCTCAACATGCCCACCTCAAGGGGCTGGGAGCAGGCAAGTTCCCCTCAGAAGGGACTAGAGCTCCTCAAATTCATTCTTGAACCCATCACAGCCATTTGCATGGTCTTATCTTTTTCTTTGGTTTCTACAGCAGATGAAATTCTCTAGAATCACTTTAATGAACAAAATATGCATTAGATATTTGGCACATTATGAGAAGACGGACTTGCTGTCAGAGGAGAGTATTCAGCCACTTCCTACAAATCAGGCAAAATAAAAAACATCAAAAATAAAGGGAAAGTCTTCGATTACCCAGCTCTTGAGGGCTGGCTACTGGAGATAGCTTTAAATAACCAGGCACAAGCATTCATATCAACAAACTAGCAGAAGCAGAACCTAAGTCTATTTTGTAGATCTACAAAAGCAATGGGAGAAATGGATTTAAAACTTTAGTAATGCTGTCGTGACAATGATGACAACATGACATCCTGCACAAACGCTTCAGACATACAGCAGCAGTTCATATTTCAGAAATTCAAGAGAAGAGTAAGACTATCACAAGGACAAAGCTACAAAATAATGAGGTTATTAAAGAAAGGCTGCAATTACAGGGATAAAGTACAGCTCACTGAAACAAGTTCAACAGTTAATACAAAGGTATTAGTAGAAATTCTGCTATAATCTGGCTATAAAGGTTGATTAATAAAATTACAAGAGTATTTGAACACCCTAAATTCCACCTAAAGGAGATTATTGCTATGCAATTGTAGTTACAGAAGGAACTGGCTTTTCAAATAAGCCCACAGAAACCTATTTCACAAGAAGTAAACAGAATTATATGAAAGCCTAAGAGGATATAAAACTTTATAAGCAAAAAACAAAGACAAGAGGGAGATGATGGGATGGAGAACAAAAGGGAAAAAGCCAACCTTAGTCTTTGCCATAGGAAATAGTAAGAAGATTCAGGTACTGTACAAAATAGAAGGACTGCAATTTCCATAAGTAAATAACTATTTCTTGCTTGTTCCCACCTTTCATTTTATTCATATTCCAGTTCAGCTGACCTCTATTTGCTACTTAACTACACCTAAATTCTCTTCCCACTTCCTTTCAAATTATCTTCCCCATTACAGCATTCCTGAGCATGTTTATGTACTTGTAGAAAATCTGTACATTGGAGCTTTAGGTCATTCATAATTTTTCCCTGACCAATAATAACAAGAAATAATTGTAATAACTATACCATCAGTAGCAAGTACTTGGCCAAGATTACAGTTTAGCAAATGCTTCATTTTTTTTAAAATTTAGATCCTAAATGGGAAGTGGGCAGCGAAAATGGAGTGGACTTTTTACTGACTGAGAGATCTATAAAAGAACAATGCAACAGAAATGGGAAGGATGTAGGTATGAGCCTGTGATGCACCACAGAGCACTTTATTAGGGCACCCACTTTGTTCTGCTGAAAACCCAGTCTGATTTTTTTCCTTCCCTGAAATGATTGAACCCACATCATCAAGCATAGGGGAGGAGAAGTTTCCACTGTCTTCTGTGATGTTCCACCTTTGTACAATGTACGTACGTAATTACAGAGCCAAAGAAAGAAATTACATTCTAATCTAGTGGCTCCAGCAATGCAGTACACTCCCATTCCTAGTCCTTGCTCCATGAATATAAAGTGCATCTGGAGGCATAACAGCATCAACAGGCAGTACTGGGAGCTGCCCATCCATCAATGCTCTACAAGGCAGTGCTTAGCATGCAGTCTGGAGCAGATACTGCAAAGATGAATTCAAACTGATGTAGCTCAGTTCTCTATAAAGTGAGCCATCTATAGCCTATCTCATTAGCTTCATGAATATTTAAATATCTCTTAAGAAGCCAAACAGCACCAATCAAACATAAATGCACCTATCTTTTCAGTCATGCATAGTTTATAGCACTATATTTGAAAAATGCTAATTGCAAGGAGGATTCAAACCCCTAATCTACTGGGCAGAAAGGGGAGCATCACTATATGGAAATATTTGCTAAATTCAAAACAAATTCAAGAATAATTTCAAGCAATTAAACTACTTAGATCCATTTATTGTAAGATAAATTTGCAGTACAATTTCATGTACATGGACCTCATGTAAAAGAAACTGTTTAAGTATAGAATACAAATAATTAACAATGAACTTGAATTTTGAAAATATGAAAATGCTTAAGTAGTAATCCAAGGTATTAATATATTTCATGTAAATCTGTTAAAAATTACAGTAACAGGAACTGTAGTAATAGGACAAGGAGTAATAGGTTCAAACTGAAAGAGGAGAAATTCTGTTAGATATATGGAAAAACCTCTTTCTTGTGAGGGTGGTGAGACACTGGAACAGGTTACCCAGAGAAGTTATGGATGCCACATCCCTGGCAGTATACAAGGCTAAGTTAGATGAGGCTTTGAGCAAACTGGTCTAATGGACCACCCAGGGCAAGTGGTTGGAAATGAATGATCTTTTAGGCCCCTTCCAATTCAAATCACTGTATGAACCTATATAATTAAGAGGTTTAATATATTCTTGGTCTTAGTTGCATTATTTTGGGGGAAAAAAAAAAGAAAGTAAATAAAATGCAGCTTGCAGCTTCCTCGATATATTTTGTTTACAGCTTACTTAGTGTGCACTTTAAAAAATAGCTTTTAAAAATGAAACAGGTTGAGTAGTTAAAGAAAAAGTCTTTTAGTAGCTTTGCTTCTTTTTCTTTTTCTAGAATTGGAAAGGGATCATCCCTTTTCTAACAGTTAAAGCCACAACTGTCTTTTCTATCCTCGCCTCCTTTCTTCTGATATTATTTTAATTTTTCCCATCCCTGGACTTCTCATTCCCTTCTTGTCCATCTACTTTTTAAATTATAATTATTCCCTTATTTTTTAATAGAGCTTATTACTTAAATAACTCAGAAGCATTCCTGAATGGACTCAAGGGAGGAGAGAGGAGAGGGCAGAGGGAGAAAGCAAGCAATACTTCAGCAGTTGGAAGGCTTCAGACTGAATTCTGCATCTTATCCTCTATTCAGTAAAACTCTTGTATTTCTACAGCCCATTTCTTAAAAAAATGGCCCCTACCACTAATTCTAGTACCTGTAAACCCCACAAATACATCACAGCTTGCATAGGCTCAGGACAGTACAAAGCACTTGTACAGCAGGACATCTCCAGTCAATCCAGACTATGCTCCTGTGTGACCACATCCCCCATCAGGAAGCCCAGCTGGGGGACAACCAAGCAGTAGGTATCAATGTTCAGGGAAAGCATGAAATTGTCTTAAATTAAGTTCACAGTGTCACCTCTTCAGATTTCACATTCTTTAAATAAATGAGTAATGGGTTTTGGGCTCTGTGCCTTTTCAGAAAAGATCTAATTAATAATGCTCTGAGGCACAAATAGTCTCCTCTCAAAAAAAAAAAAAAAAAAAAACACCCACAATAAAACACAAATAGAATATTTAAGAAAAAAATAAAAAAAATATACCCTGAGCCCACATAATTGCCCATCACACACTTTGGCAAACATGCTGATGTTTCCTCAGCAAGCATAAGCTTCCCAGCCTTGCTTCCACTCATGGGAATTACTGGGCCTCCACAGTGAATGTTAAAGAAGACAAATGTAGAAAAGGATATTAAAGAGAAGGAAGCTAAAATAAAAAAAGAATCATATTAGTCATTCTGTAATTTCTAATAATAATGATGTTGAATCATTCCTTTAAAGTAACTACTTTGGTAGTAGGCATATAAAGAAAAATCCACCATATCAGGATCTTGAAGTGCTATTTGTAACTGCTTAAAAAAAAAAAAAAAAAAAAAAAGGATAATAGGATAATAAAGTTTGGGAAGGTCATCTTTACAACCTATTGCATTTTTTTCCAGAGTGGTAATACAATTGCTATGGGAACAAGCTAAAATGACATATTCCCAAAGGAGCATATTAGAGAAACATGAAGTGACATAATTGTCCTCAACTTCTTGCTGTTATTAATGGTGCAACAATGTCCTCATGGGTTCACCTGGGTTTAAAATAAAAATTTGGGCACTTACAGTCAATTTCAGGGACATCAGTCTTATGAGGAGCAGCTGAGGGAGTTGGGATTGTTTAGCCTGGAAAAAAAGTAAGCCTAGGGGCAACCTTATTGCTCAGTACAACCCCCTGAAAGGAGGCTGTAGCCAAGGTGGAGTTCAGTCTCTTCTCCCAAGTAACAAGTGATGGGACAAGAAGAAATGGCCTCAAGCTGTGCTAAGAGAGGTTTAAACTGGATATTAGGAAAAATTTCTTCACAGAAAGAAAGCGTTGACAAGAGAAATTGTTGCCCAGATAAATAGTTGAGTCATGCCTAGAGATCTTTAAAGGACACGTAGATGGGGAATTTGGGGATATGGTTTAGTGGTGGACCTGGCAGTGCTGGGTTTACAGTTGGACTTGATGATCTTAAAGTTCTTTTCCAACCTAAACAATTCTGTGATTCTATTTTTCCACAAGGAGCTACATCTTATTTTTGACATGGTTGAATTGTATATAGGTAATAAGGTAATTAGATTAAATCACATTTAAAAAATCTCAGACAAGATCTAGGTCTGTCCTGTAAAGACAGTTTTTCATAAGATTTATAAATGGTGAAATGTTCTGTGTTTTTGTATGGTTTAAAGAGTCCCACATTACACAAGGGGGACCAAAAAATCTGGTATTTCTTGCAGTCCTTTCTCTATTTTTCTAGATTATCAAAATATATCTTCTCACAGCAGTGTCAGTGCAGGACGGCTACAATGTAAACTCAATTTCTAGTGCAGCTCCAAAGTATTGAGAAATGTGTTCCCCAAAAAAAATTATATTTTCAGAAATGCATATTTCATACCGTTCCTTATGAAATTAAATTCTGAATTGTAAAATAAACAAAGAAGCAAGCAAAATAATAGAATATTGCATACCTGAGACATGTATCCACTAGAGTATTGCAAGATTTATACAGTCATAGGTGCAGAATTTAGGACCTATTTAATTTTATTTTTTTAAAAAAAGTGCAAAATCTAACATGGACGTTGAGAATTACAATCCCTTTTAAAATCAAATTTGCTCACATTCATACAAACAGTAAAGATTCTCAATTATCAGAATCAGTTTAGAAAACAGATTTGAATGGTGCTATGAAAATAAATGTGCAGATATGCTCAAATCTGGGAAACAATACGCTGTATAAGGACCAGGGAAAAACACCTTTGAAAAAGTTATAACACTTTTCCTATAAATGAAAAATGTAACTTCATCTAAATAAACATGCAGCCTATTCCAAACAGGGTAATGAGAATTGGGTGGGACCAGAGAAGGATAGTGAGAATTATCAAAAAGGACACAATCTTATGAGGAGTGATAAAAAAACATAAGTCTCCACTCTAGGACAAGTGGAGCGCAACAAGAAAACAGTGATATTTATTAAAATCAGTACTATGGAGAAGAAAGTTTGGCGGTTTCTCTCCCAGAAACATAGGCTATCCCAAAAACAAAAATGAAGGTAATTCAAAATTTTTTTGGTTTTTTTATAGTGTAACATTTTGAAAACAATTTGCAGCAGGATATATAAACATCAAAAGTTTAAAAAGATTCAAGAAACACCAGAATATTAGTATAGACAACAAGAGTAGTCCAAGTAAGGACATGTTGAAGAGTACCTTTGTTTTTGCAAATTATATAAAGCTCAATATTTCCAGGCTTCAGTCATTCCATCTAAAAGCACAGGCCAATGACAAACAGGACTACAAGTTATCCTATTCTGCCTCCAAGGAGTTGTGGTGCTTTCCATACCAGATATTTGTGCTAGCTATTGTTGACAGAGGACACAGAAGACAAACCTCAGCTCAAAAGAGTCTGTCAATTCCTTTACTCACACAAAATTACCAAACTAGGGAAGAACTTTTTCCCTGCATTCTCACGCAATTATCAATGTTTCTACATCTATAACCCAGAAAGGTTATGTTGGTATAGAAACTGCTAAAGCAAAGAAAGTAGCCAGGTTTTTGAATGCAAGCAGTGATGAATCCTTACTGCATGTGTCATGCTTTTTGGAAGTTCAGTGTCAGATACAAAAAGAGAGTTCTACATTTTTGCCATGGTCTCATCTCTATCCTGCACTTAAAAATGCTGAATTTTTCTCTTATTTCCCCTGAACAACACTCAGCCAGCACAGCAATATAGCTTGAGATAGGATTAACTACAGCAGACCAGACTCTCTGGAAATAAAACCCCTCTACATAAAAAGGGTTTTTACAAAAAGAAAAAAAATCACCTAGTCCTAAATGTCTTTTCCAAGGCAGAGACAGCTATACATGCAGCAAGGTTTCCTGGAAGGAAAGCAACAGACACTAATGCATGAAACTAGAAATATTTTTTTAATGCTTAAAATTGAATCAAGGGAGTTACTTTCCCAATCTCCCACCCCAAAAAAAAGCTATTAAAAAAAAAAATAGTAAATATTTCTCCCTTTTGACAGATTACATTGAAAATGCCATTCTTTTTCCTAACAGAATTTACAAAGCAAGACAAGTAAGAAGATCCATGCCTGTTTATATAATCACCTGTATGAGTACCTGTGTAACAAGTATAGCAGGAACAATATATATGAACTGAGACTTAATTTGAACTACTAACAGAGGTACAAACATCATGAAAAAGGGACAAAAATCCAGCCCTTCACCAAAGGTACAAACCCACCCCCACCCACGTAAATTCATTTATGGTCAAGAACTAGGGTGTTTTATACCATACCAACATCTTTTTAGAGCTGCCTACATTCAGAAGTAATCCAAAATTCCAGTTTACAATTGCAGAACTGTAAGTGCTTAGTGAGAAGAGCACAGCTAGAAAACAACCTGTGATGGGGTTTAATCATCTCTGTGTTGTGTCTAGACTGTGCTAACATCTTAAATGCTGTAAGAAGCATACTGCTGTAGAGTGAACCACTTTCTTAATATTCCTGACCCTTACATGATTTTCCCCACATGCAATTTAGCTTTTTCTGATGACTTTTCCACAGTTTAACAGTACAGATATGGTGCTCCACCTATGAAGCCAAAAAAGCAGTGCCCTGTGAGGAGCCACGAGCCTCAAAGTTTCAAGTAAATATCCTAAAAAAGAGGATTTTTTCCAGCTTTCTCTGCTATTCAGCCAAGTGCTATTTTCCTGTCCTTGCTGGAAAATTGCAAAGTAGCCAAATAAACAAGTTTTATAAATTAAAGCTAAGGCAGGGAGAAAAACAGTGAAGAAAAATCATTCTGTCACACACACAGTCGAGTATATCTCAGTATTTCTTAGGTTTTTTTGAAGAAAGGGGCATGTTTCACAGATTCATAGGGTTGGACCAGCACCCAGGAAGTCACCTGTGTAGCTCCCTTTCAAATCTGCTTATACCAACCCTGACATATATATTTTGCTTTTTAAATTGATTATAAAAGATTTGCACTAATAGACACTACACAGCCACAAAGAAAACATAGGTCAACTTTACTAGGGAAACAATTTTTCCAGTGCTACAGTGTAAGGTCATTACTATTACAAGTCACTAGGAATACAGAAAATTATTCTATTCCTGTTATAGGTCTTCATCTGTGCCCCTACTGTCCTCTTCAAGTCAAACAACATCTCCTTCTCCTTCCCCAAAAATCATGCTCCTTTGATCTCTGACCATTCTCTCCACCAGTTTCACTCCAGCTGGCCCACATTTTTGTGTATCCGAGTACACACTGTATGCTACCTAATGCCTTAGAACTGCAGAACAGATTTAAAAGGATTACATAGCTCATTCTGAAGCTATATTCCCATATATATCTTAAATTAGTATGGCCAGGTGGTAATGGCAGGATGCTAACTCCTGTTTGGCTTACGATCCGCAAATGATCTCTTCGCTACAACCTAATTAGAGGTATTTGTACTATGTTAATTGTCTGATTACAGTACTTGATCTGGAAAAGTTCATTTCCTCATTTCAGTCCTTTGCATGGTCCCAAACACACATCTAAAGAAGCCTGAACTAAAAAATAAGTATGATTTCACAGCATTTTCCATATGATGTATAAACTTTTTATTCTCTTTTCCAATGAAATATTATCACAGGTCAGATATATGCAAGTATTACACACAAGTATTTCTGAAGATATTAATTTCAGAGTGGATCTACTTTGGCAGAAATGCAAGTTGTACAATAATAGTCAGAAGATTTCTTCATGTACACAAGGACCATAGCAACAAAGATGTAATTAACTGGGTGATGAAATTGAACGGAAGGGCCTCACAAGAGAAGGCTTCTGAATAAAAGGCAAAGACGGGCTTTTTATTTTGTGTGCTTTGCAGGTCACGGGACATAGAATGAAACAATAAGGGCATCCAATCTTTGGCTTGATATGTAGTTTACACTTTGCAGTAGTCTCTTTTATTACTAGACAAGCCAAGAAGCCCTTAAACTGCTGTTACAAACTGCAGTTACTATCAATTGTATGCTGATTAAGCTGAATTTGAAAAAAATAAACAACTCTGACAAGCATCTGTAACTTGTCACAGACTCACAGAGGTTTCCAAATTCCACCACTCGGATAAAGATCCCTTGCAACACATTTTTTCAAAGGGGTCATCCAGAATTGGATCAGGGGCAAAAGCTCTGACCTAGCGTATTGAATTTTATTACCTGTCAGTGGGAAATAGAGAATATCTGAAAAAGGATCTGATATAAACTATATATGCAGTGTTAGTGAAAAATATATCAGAAAATAGGACAATATTTACATTATAATGGTGTATTGTATAAAAATTATGCTAGAAATTGATATGAAACTTAAGTTATGAAGCATAGAACAGATAAATCTTAAAATAATCTGTTCTCACCATACAGAGACTAAGGGAAAAATAGTGAGTCTAAATTGCTATTCCACAAGTACTAGATTATATCCAAACCTGTATTGTACTCAATACTCAATGCCCATGTCAGGAATGCCCAAAATACATAATCAGCACTGATAAGAACTAATTTAGATTTTCACAAACCAAGATCAGAGCCAGCCCAAAGAAACACAAGTGAACTGTCATTGATGAAGAGAAGGTGACAGTATTTATGGTACTCATATTTACTTATGTGTGATCTGTAGGAACTTAACAGATCACTGTTGAGCATGGATCTCCATTTCTAAAATGTTTTAAGATGGTATTCTTAAACTAAAATCCAAAAAAGATAAAGAGGAAAATATCATGCTGAAGTAGTCTTTCTACTAGCTACATTAAAAAAAAAAAAAAAAAAAAAGGAAGAATTTAAAAATCTAAGGTACTTTGGTACTTTTAGGAAGCCTTGACATCCCTTGAAACATTTACAACACCTTACTTCTCCCTGACCACCTGCTGTCCCAAAACATGAAGGGCTAATAAGGTCTTTGGCTCTCCCATGGCAACTGGGAATTGTATTTGCCAGTGGGTTTAAAAATTTTAATCAAACGCACGCACATGTGTACAGACAGGCTCAGATACACGTATTTAACTATATTCACACATAAGAATGTACAAAAATATAAAGAAGTTTTATTTTCTTTCAAAACTTTTATTTTCCTTGAAATCTTTTATTTTCTTTGAAAACAAGGCAATGCTCCATATTCACCAATTTCAGAAACAGCAGCTTTAGTTTACTGTACTTGGGACATGGTTTGGAGTGCAGGGCTACCAGCCTTTCAGGAGTGTATTTTCCAGCCTCACACAATTATTTCAGTATTTAGTTTTGTAAATTCCACAGTATATGGAGAACTTTTTCTTTCTGTCATCCCCATAACAGTATCAAGTGCAAATTACATAAGCTCCAAGCACAGCCTACAATCATATCTGTTATTTTCATCTTCTGAAGTAAACTTAAAAATTAAATTCAGCATTCTCTTAATATTTTGTTCACTTAGAATGATTAATTTATTTGCTTTGAAGACTCTAGAAAGCCCACAGGTAACTGAAGAGTGTAATAAATACCTCTGTAATTCTCAGCTTATATCCTTTCTCAGCTTATAGTTATTTCATGGTAACACCCTTCCAGACTCCCCATAAAGGTTTTATTAAAAATGTCAGCTGATGCATACTAATTGCATCTCTAAGACACAGTGCCTTCTAGAAATGTAAGCAAAAAGTCCATTACTTCTAACACATTATCATTTCTACTCTGTACAATATTTGTATTTCAATATATTTTAGACATAAATAAAATTCATGCATTAATAACAAAATTTGGGTTGCACTTCGTGCAGATATTGTCTTATTACTATTTCCATCTACTTTTGACAGAAATATGATTATTTTCATTTGTTCTGAAGGGACTACCTGATGCTATCAATGTTTACTTTAACAGAATGTTCCATAAATCATTCATAATAAAGATGGAGAAATTACAGAACTTTGAAGTATAAAATGCAAGTTTAGCAACAGCGTGTATTGAATGTTAAGACATCAGTCAAGTACATCTTCAGACCAACTTGTAGGAAATATGCAAAGGAAATGGAATCTTTTCTGGTACAGGCAATCTGTGAATCAATATTACACCAGCCACTCCAGGGTTTGAATGCATTTTTCCCCTTCTACTCTATCTAGCTCTGTTTCACCTCTAAAGGAAAAAATGTCAAATTAAAATCTAGTGAGGAAAATACATTTGTGTGCTGTTTACATAATGATATATTTACCTGGCTATTATAGGATGTTGTGACTTAATGCTGTTGAAGGAGAGCAACAAAGAACTTCCAGCAGGCACCATGGAAACTCATAATCATAAAGCCATCTTAGACTAAGAAAATAAAAATATACTTAAACAGATTTTGTTCCCTATTGATAAAGGATAAATCACAAAAAGAAAAATGGAAATAATGATTGCAAGACTACAGTACAGTCATTATCTGTAGACAGTGCAGAGGGATTAGCAATGAGATAGATAAAGTTATAGTGATAGCATTAGAGGTCATTTACACCTTCCATGTTAACTGAATGTATTTTTGAAATGTCAGGTACAAAATTTAAACAGATATGTGGGAGTTCATTTTTCATTTTATATAGAATATATTACAAGCAATATTTAAGTAACTTTGTAAATTGTGACAGCATGATGCTTCTAGGCCTGTATAATTAAATGTACATTTCTCTACTTCATTATACCCCTGAAGCTCTTTGTCCCAGATTAGGACAGGGTGGATATTTTGGTTTGATCAGGCAAGGCACTATAAAATATTCTTAGTTTGAGATTTATGGATAGAGGCTAAGTAGCTAAAAGTCAGGAGAAAACTTAAAATATTAGTTCATTTAGAAGATGCAATTGCTTTTCAAATAGCATTCAACCTATTTACCTTCTTTTTTTATGGTAAACATGTTAATTAGCTTTCTCTGAGCATATAAATAAAAGCTGTACACAAACACCTCACAGGTTTATTTTCTGTGCCCTGGTGCTGTTTTTACCTACTCTTGATTGCTATCTAGAAACTCTCAAAATACTAACTCTGTTTTTCAAAAACATATTTTTCTCCTCTTTATGTTTTGCTTTATAAATGCAGAGAAGAAGGAAAGAAATATAGATAACAAAGCTGATAAAGCCATTACAAAAATAATTCACTAGAGATAAGATGTCCTACACTCCTCTTCAAGATGTATTAGCTTTTAGGTTTAAAGGAGCTACAAATCGCATTTCAAATTCTTGAAAATAAGATTTAGGATATCATAGGATTAATCTTGAGCTTAAGAGCATGGTACTAACATATATTTCTAGCACAAATTCTGATTTAGGAGGAAAGAGAATTTGGGTTGGAAGATCATGTAGCTCCAGCCCTCCTGTCATGGGCAGGGACACCTTCCACTAAATCAGGCCACTCAAAGCCCCATCCAGCCTGGCCTTGAACTCTTCCAGGGATGGGGTAACCACTGATTCCCTGCACAACATGTTCCAGAGCCAACTACCCTCACAGTGAAGAATTTCTACTTAGTATCTAATCTAAACTTGTCCTCTGTCAGTGAGGACATTTCCCCTTATCCCATCACTACATGTCCTTGTCAAAAGTCTCTCTCCAGCTCTTGCAGCCCCTTTTAGGTACTGGAAAGTGCTGTAAGGTCTCCCTGGATCCTTCTCTTCTCCAGGCTGAACAACTCCAACTCTCTCAGCCTGTCTACATAGGAGAGGTGCTCCAGCACTTCTGATCATCTTTGAGGCCTCCTCTGGACTCTCTCCAGCAAGTCCACGCCTGTCTTTTGTTGGGGTTCCCAGAGCTGGATGCAGCACTCCAAATGGGGTATCATGAGAGTGGAATAGAGGGGAAGAATCACCTCCCTTATCCTGCTGGCCACACTGCTTTGGATGTAGCCCACCAGGATATGATTGGTTTTCCAAGGATGTCTCTTGCTGAGTATCTGCTAAAGGTTGCAAAGCTTCTGCCTACAGCTCTATTGCTACTTATTACAAAATCTAATTTATTATCAAAGCAGCACTGGAAGACACTATATTTTGATACTGCTGCCCAAGTAAAGGTAAATGGGAAGTCACTATTAAGGCTGATGCTGTTTCCAGAGGGTTTTTTTGAATCTGGGTTTTTTTTACCTCACTAATAAACTTCAGATTGTGAAACCTTCTTTCTAGTCATAGTTGAAATTAACACAGTATAGTTTTAATAATTTGATGACCATCTTACTATACCTTTAATTGTATTATACACAGTAGAAAACAGTCAATAGGATCAGGAAGGCAACTTACATCCATAGAGTAGACAATGATACAATGTTTCAGGAAAATTTCAGAAGAAATATTTTGTTTGTTTATGACCTAGAGAAAAATACATCTTTGACAACACAGTAGGTCAGACTTTGCCCAGGCTTACTATTGCTGAAATATTCTGACCAAGTCATTATAAAAAGTATGCCAGTATCTCCCATCTTTCTTCGAAAGTCTCATTAATTCAAAAAGCACTGCTCAGCTTCCCTTCATCATCCCACATTTCTGATATTTCAACATGGTTTTAGCCAGATATAATCCTTTGGATCTGATGAGCCAGCCAGCAGAAATCCCCAGTCAGCCCCTGCTCAGTGACTAAGAGACCCTGAATCACTGCTGGGAGGGCTGGCAGCAACCACACCAGAAAGCACAAAGTTCTGCACTGGAAGAGCAAACTGCTTATTAATATAAATAACATTTGTTTTCTTTCTCTTGTTACACCTGTCCCCATATCGTTTTCCACTTCTTTTTTTTTCAAATAAATTAAGCCAGACAGGTCCCTCATCCACTGTGGGAACCACAGAACAAATCCAGAAAAACAGCAGGAGAAGCTAGTCTTTGAAAAGGCAAAATACAAAGTGACAACAATAAGAACAATTTTTAGAAAAGCATATTGTAACAGTGAATTCTCTGGAGGAGCTCCCTACCCTGGTTACACATCAGGTGGTAGATACAGTAACTACAGAATTGCAAAATGCCACATTTTTTTCTAGTCTTCGTGTGCTTAGGTGACAACCCATGACACCTATCATATAATATATAAGGAAAAAATGAATATTTTGTGGGTGACAATGGTTGCACACCAGTTTCACTGGAGATTTAGGATAAATTATTTCTCTCCATCTATTGTACAGCTCTGTTGTTGACTCAGCTTTGTTAATAGAACCTTAAATCCTACTGTCTCCTAAGAAAAAAATGCATCTAGCTATTTCCAGCTCAGCAATAAATTTCAACCCACCTTGTAAACTATTATAAGTTACAGTAATCTTAAAAACAGCAAGGTAAATATTTCAGAATGATTCCAGATGTGGACAACAAATTCTTCACCTGAAATGCAACCTGTCAGTCAATACACAAGAGAAGAGTGAACCTTGAAAGTCTTTCAGAAGATAGAAATCTTTTTAGAGAAGAAGAAGCTCAGGATGCTTGTGCCTCACCATGTCACAAGATTCCAACCCTGCTGCCTCTGATTTTTCCCTGCTGCCTCGCACCTCCCATTAGTCATCTGCATCAGAGCAAAATGAGTGCAAACGTTATGGCCTGATCTGCTAAATGTAGAGTTCAAGTGCAAACAGCTATAAAAAGAAGACTTGAAGAAAGATACCCCACATACATCTCAAGCAGTGAAAGGGATCTGGACACCAAATTCCAATGGCTCTTTTCCAAACACAAGCATGTTTCAACCCCTGAGCATCATGAGTGACCTGGAGAAACTTAGTGTTCCTGTATATGAGTGCACAAAACAAGTTGAAAATCAATAGGACAAGAAAAGCTATTTAAGTTTTGCTTGTATAATGTGTACACAGTTTACAGTTGTGTATTGATGTGCTTTTTGCCCATACTTGAACAGGTATCCTGTGGTGACACTTTTAATCTTCACCCAAAAGTTGGCTGGCCTATTAAACAATATATCACAGTTTTCATGAAAGCAACACGTCTGCTCCTACTGTGATCCATCTGCAGCTTAATCCTTTATTTCCTCATGGTCACTCTCCACCAGGCAGATTCCCTGCCTCTAGAAAACATATCTGCATGTTCACAGGGACAGAGGTGCAAAGAAACTATCCTAAATTTTAGGTGTTGAGCTGAAGAGTCTAATCCTCGGTGCCACTACATTCAGAGGAGGCAGGTTGGCACCTCTACTCTGCATGGACTGCACAGGGAGCCCTGCATATAAGCCTAACCTCAGAACCTCAGTTCAGCTTCCAAATTTTGGTAGCATTAATTCTCTTCCCTTTCTGCTCCATCAGAGCACTGTTTGGTATGGGGTTTTTTTTATTTTTCATTTCTCAGAAATTCCTTTCCATATCTGAAAGAATAAAACACCTCAACAAACAAGCACTGCAATGCATCTGGGGCAGCCTAAGACCTAGGGTTTCCTATAAAAATCATCAATACTTGACCGCCTTGATAAATCTCCCACAAAACAAGCACCTACAGTGAGCACAGCTAGTTTAAATGTACCTCAGCTCATTTAAAATAATTATTCAGAGGCAAGTAGACAGCAGTTATTTAAAAGTGAACTGCCATAAGAGTTGGAAAACCTTTGCTTAATCTACAAATTGCATTTAGAACTTCAAAAAAGATGCAGAGTGGACCTTTGACACTTAGATAATTACAGGGGTTTTACAGATTTGAGCCCAGTTATTTTGAAGATAGAAAGGAAAGAAAGCTAATGAAATTTTGGCTTTTATTCAGCATTCACCAGATCTGCTGTGCTAAATAAGTTAATCCAGAAAAACCAGCTAAATCAGTTAATCATTGACAAACTTGCAGCTCCACGTGGAGACCCGAGGTTGCTGAGGTAAGAGCAAGCAGGTCAGATGTGCCTGTGCCTCTGCCTGCTGATGGAAGAGAGCACACAATGGGGTGGCAGTCCAGGTACATATGCAGTTGCTCACTGCTTGTGCTGCCTGGAGGAAAGAGGATCTGCACTGTAAAGGTGGACCCAAGAAGATCTCTAAAGAGAGAGAACATGCAGAGGAGTCAAGGCATTTGTTTGAATTAGGTTCAGCAAGGCTCTAGGCAGCAGCAATAATACCAGGACTTTTTCCAGCATCAGGTTATAAATCAAAGCCTGGCAGGCTATGAGCTAAAAATATGTCTCAAAGAGATGTTATCAACAGAGAACCTGGAGACCTCTAAGAGAAAGGCAATACCTGGCATGTAGGCAATAGCCCTGTTTTAAAAGATGGGTTACTTATTCATACTCTCCTGACCCAGAGCTTTGCAGGGATTTCATTCAGCTGGTAAAACCTGGGTTTTAATTTTTACTTCCATGGCCTGAAGGTTGCTGGATCTGGGTTCTGCTGAACTGCCTAGGAAATCTTCTTTGCAGAGAAAGCCTTAGCTCTAACCCAAAGTGCTTGGGTTTAGAGGAAGATGAATTAAGCCCTTCCCACATATATTTTATCTGCTTCCTGCAAGTCAACAGTGGGGCAGCCTGCCAGAAAGTTAGGTCACAAGCCACTTTTTCCTATATAGAGAAACCATTTTTCATAAAACCAAAAAGGAAATAGCATGATAACAATCAGGAGCCTCACCTGATGGTCCTCACTCCTACATATGAGGAAAATGGCTTCCACAAACCTCAGTAAGTTATGAAAAAAACTCAGAAAGTGACTACCTGCTGAGCTTGTTTGAACCAGAATTATCCATTAGCTTGAACATTTCTTCAGCCTCCTTTACTTTACTTCCATGCCAAAACAGATCCAGGAGCTGTCACCATATGTTGATAGTATTAATTTACTTATGCATTACGTCTTCTTTTTACTGAACAGATGCCACTGAAATTTGCAGAACTCAAGAGTTTTTGCTTTCTTTCTTTTCCAGACATATATTAAACTAAAACTAATAGTCCAGAACTCAGCAGCCTGGGTTTGAGTTCTGCTCCTATTAGGACAGGCTCTGTAACAAGAAAGAGCCAGAATCTGAATTTCACTCACAAAATTTTCCATGTATCCAGAAGAAATTCCTGTTGCCAACATTTTCTTACACCCATGAAAGCAAACTACTAAAAAGCTGGTTTTAATAAAAGATGATTGAAACCCCTCCTGCCTCTTTAACCACCATAGACACACAGATGTATTTTGAGTTTTAACTTATATATTTGAAAAGTAGTGTCAGTACAAAAATTCCTATTTTAAAAGGGAACATTAACTATACAGAGGCATATAATGCAGCAAAAAAAGTGTTTGTAAGTATCAGCCTCCTTTAAAAGCTTCCAGTGAAACCTTAGCCTGAATACTGTATACAGCCCTCTTCTCCCAGGGGCAACAAAAATTAATTCAATCTGAAACAGATGCAGAAAAGGATTTCTAAGATGATCAAGGAAGTGGAGAGCTGATGTTAGTAAAGAAGACCAAAAGAAGGCTGGATCATACACCTGAGAAAAGAAGTCTGAGAGTGGATAATAAAGTTCTCTATTAATAGATCAAAAGGTAAACAGAAGGGAGGGAAAATGAACTATTCAAACTTAGAGCCAACGTCGATGGAAAAGTAAATGGTTATAAAGTGACCATAAATAAATTTCAAGAGGTGAGAAGAATATTTCTAAACAACAAAGAAATCAACCTTTGTAAGCTTCCTTCAGTAGAAGCAGAGAGGAAAAACACTTTAATTAAGAGCAAAATGGAACTCAGTGGATTTGTTTGGTAATAGCAGCAAATTGGATTAAATTACACAGTCCTCTCTGCCCTATATCCTCCTTTTTCAAGACAGAAACTGAGAATATTTGTAGATATTTGCACATGAAGTATACAAGGATATAAGACTCCAATATGTACAACAGTTTTTTCACTCCTATGAGAGCAGCAATCCATGTTGCTTTCAAAAGAAATCATGATGCAAACTACAAAACCTAGACAATTATTTCCAGATTAAGCCTCAAAATAATTTCCAGATTAATGCAGCAAATTACATTTCTGAGGGACTATATTCTTTTAGCTCTTGGAAGGTTTTTTCGTACTATCATCTAAAAAATCATGGCTAAATACTTCAAACTGAAGTAACAAATGACAGCTGTTGGATTCAGCCTTGCAAGATGAATGTGTAGTTGGTCAATAATCCATTGTTTCATTTGACTTCATGCATTTATTTTTAAATGCTACACTGCTCACGCTGTTTAAAACATGTTGCAACATCAGTGAATCACTGATAATCCTCAGGTAACCAGAGGCTGGTTACCTGAGGTAACAGATCTTCCAATTAGAAAGGAAGATTTAAATAGATTTAAATAAAAAATCTAGAGATAAGTAGCCAGTAGAATGGCATTCAGTCTGTAAATGAGTGTAAAGCAAGAAACTACAGTAAAAATACCCTTTCTGAAGTATTTAGAGGGGTAAGCCTACTCTGAAAAAGTAGCTGTAGATTTGTCCTATCATCATTTGGAAAAGTAAAATGAGTCAGTGATTTTGCAAATATTCACAGATGTGGGGGGAAATCACAAAATGATCGGTCTGGATCTGGGCACAGGCATGTTTATTTCAAGGCATGAAGCAAATTTCCTTTCAGAGGCTTGAGCAGTAGTATTTAAAAAATTTCACTGTCTTAGTTTGGGCTTTTGCTTTGCTTTTAGGGAAGCTCAGATATCAGTTCTGTAGTTTCATCTTCTTTAAAAGGATAAGAGGGAATAGTGAAAACTTGATTCCAATGACACAGCAAGATGGACATTAGTGTAACAGAAATAATGTTGGCTGCTACTTCTGTAAAAATGTTCAGGTCTCATTACTAAATTTCAAGAAAGGAGATGCTTTCTCTTTTGTGGGATATGGTCTTTAGAGGGCAAGGGGGAATGGAAATAGTTAAAAAAGTCTAGACCTTGGTTGCCTAAAAACTTAATCTTTCTTTGAAAAAGTAGGCAAAAGACATTCCTTCTGGAAAAAGGGAGAGCCAACTTGGCATTGAAGGCTACAGCCTGATTCCTGCAAACAGCTGGAATCTCACCATCCAAATCTCTTGATATCAAAGACTCCCACACTATGACCTTGTATTCTGAATACAGCATGGATTTCTCCCTTTGACATCTCCCTGAAGCAGTGAGCATTTTGCTTTCAATGCCAAGCTTCCAGTTTGAGAGGAGACAGTTATTTAGTGGAGTGAAATAGGCAGAGTACACATTCTAGGATTTGGCTTTTTGGGACGAAGTTCTATTCTCAAAGTGCCTGTAATTGAGAGGGCTGGGGTTTAGTGTCCCTAGAAGTCCTTATTGTCCTCTGTTCCTTATTAGCCACTTTTTTTGCTATCAGCAACTTGTGTAGAGAGCTGACTTCTGCAGTGTTTTGTTGATTCACACCATTTGTCCCAAAATAGGAAAAAAATTTTGCAATTATATTGTTTGGAAGTGTTTTAAGTGTAAATTCCATGGTTACTGACTCTTCTTGTCAGTAAGCCTTCAGGCTTGAAGGAAATTATGAAAAAAAAAGATAATAAAAAAGTAAATGGACCTTTATGTCCCAAGTCTTTAAACTCCAAGAATAGTAATACACAGCATTTGGTACCTAACTTCATACCACACTGTTTTAGCATAATTTATGCCAGAATGCTTCTGTTTATTTTAGAGAAATTCTGAACACGAATTGAAAAGAAGTCTTTCAAAAAAGTCCATGAATTTTCATGTTGTCTGATCACCTCCACAAAGGATAACTTTCTCAGATCATCCTCCAGCCTTCACTCTACCTCACAACTAAGCTGAAAATCTAATCCCCTTCAGCTCCTGTGTCTAAGGTGGCATCTTATATTTTTCTGCATCTAACATTATTTTCAAATTTATTTTCTGCTTCTCATGCAATTTTAAATTAATTTATTTCCTGTTTTTCTGGGAACTCTGCAAATATTTTGTGATGCTGAGTACGAATACAGTGCCTTTCCAAATCTTTTGTTGATGTCACTACATGTATTATAAACAAAATTTGTTCCAGGTGTTTGGCCTGCTGTACTTCTTGTGAAAGACAATACATAAACAGATTACACTGATAACATTTCTCACCAAGTGTTGTGAGTTACCACATAAACTTTTCCTTGGTAACAGGATTTTGTCTTTCACTTCCTTTAAGGCTTCAGTTAACCAATTATCTCTAGAGTCATCTGTGCTTCCAACTGAGAGTTTACTGTTCAAAATTCACCATTTGGGGTTTTTTTTTGGTGACATTATCAATAGTTCCACAAGTAGCCAAAATTCAAATTCATCAAAGATGGTGACTTTCTATGATTTCCCACATGCTCTTCACAGGGTAGCTCTATTGTTTGCATCCCTGTTGAGCTCTGGTTGTCCTCAGGGCAGTGCAAACCAAGCAGTGCCAGTTCTCAGTGCCTGGCCCAGAGGACCCAAAGCCAAGACTGCTATGGTCAGTATTGTTATACTGCAGCTTTCCAACATGTAGCAGCACTGAAAGTGCTGAGTGAGAGCTCTGCTCTGAAGTGGTCTGTCCAATCATGCTCTACCAGGGCCAAAAGCTGTGAGGAACCATCCATCACTTTTATAGGCAGATCTGATTCCCAGATCTGTACCTTTTCCACCTCACAAACAATATCCCATATGGCCAGTAAGTCAAAGGAATTATAGAAAGATTAAACAGAGATTTACTATTCATGTCTTAGTCAACAAGAAATTAACTTGTTTTAAAGATTCTTTAACCAGTGTGCAACCAGAGAATGAGGCTGAAACAAGTAAACAACAGGAGTTTCCAACAAGTTAAAAAAAAATGTGTAGGATGAATTTTCACAGGCTGGGGAGAGGAACACAGGACCTAGGCATAAAGTCCCTCAAATTCTGTTTCTTTGTGTGGGGATGTCTACTTATTTGTTTCCATTAATTATTTCCCCTGTGATTTTTTTTAATCTCTCCTCCTGAACTACTTCAATAAAATTTAGATTACAATAGGATTTGAGGGAATGCTATTAAGAATCGGAATTTTCATTGTCTCAGTGTAAGGATTTAGTTGCTATCTTGGCTCTCTTCTCACTTCAGTTGGTTACAGAAACTTTAAACACCCACCCAGTAAGACATGTTACATTATTAAGCTCTGGAGTGTGAAAAATGCAGTTTCACTCAAATAACACATGTCATGCAGCTGTCCAAACCAGCAAAACAACCACCTCATCAGTACTTACAAAGGGATTAGGAATTTAAGAGCTAGACTATGGTCCAGTGAATAAAAGGATAAACAAGAAATAATAAAATCTAGACTCCCTCAGTCTCTGCTTCTGATTCACTCAGAGATTTCAGATGTCTCAACCTCTCTATCCCAGAGTTCTCTGCAAGGGAGAAACAACATGTTCTTACAAAGTATGTGGAAACACATGTAAAAATCTCAATGGTTCAGTCAGCAAACCAGTTACTGACTGAATATAATGCAACTGGAATCTTGCAGTACTGTACCACTGTAACATTTAGATTCTTTCATGAAGGCTACCAATAGAAGCAAAGTTCACAAGCTATTTTGAATTAGAAAATGGAAATAATGAAGGAATTTGCATACTGCTGGGTTTCTTCCAACACATACAGACTGATGATAAATTTTCAGATGCAGTAATTAGTTGTATTTCCAAACTACCCCCTTTCAGCATCTTTTTCACTTCATGTTCTTTACAGTGGAATGGCAAAGCAGATAACATTTAATGTATAGAACCATGCAAATAAAACATCTTACCCAATTAATACCTAGGATATTTAGCTCTCAGTGCTCTGCAGCTTGCAAGCGTAATACTATATATCAAGCTAGACAGAAACAGCTTTTAAAGTAAAATGGAATAAAATAAGCTGCCATCAAGCTATTTTTTAGTATAGAAATCAAACATTAAGACCCAAAAAGAATCCAGACAGATTGACAGTGAAGATGTTCTGTTTTCAGAAAGGGTATTCCAATCCACCACTACATCTCTTGTCTTTTTTTTTT
>JACBWW010000163.1:123274-142463 GCA_020086605.1 Lanius collurio | reverse complement strand
AAAAAAAAAAAATTAGAAAAGAAAAATTAAAAACTGTTGACGACGACGTTTCTTCCTGCCCGAGCAGCAGCGATGCCGGTGCCACCCTCCCACCGGTGTCACGACCCGCGTCAGTCCTCAGCCTCAGGGAGGTTGGGGGGGGTCTCTCCAGCCGGCGAAACGCTGGGGTTTTAAGGCAAATTCTGGGTTTTTAGGGGGTGTCGGGCCCCTGCTCGGCAGCGGGCACAGCAGGGAGAGGCGGCGAGAAGGCACCTCCCGCCATTCCCTGCTGTGCCCGCCGGACCCCCGGGGATGAAGCCGATGGGGTGGAGGTGGGGGCGAGGCTGCGACCCCCCTGACACCAGCCCGGGGGGGGCACAGCTACATTCACACGGTTCCATTCCTGTCACGAGAGCAGCTGGGCTCAGCCCTCCTGGCCCTGCGCCCCATTGAAAACCAATGAAAAAGTGGGGGTCCCCTAAGGGAGGGGTGGGGCCCTGTGGCCCCCCAGAAGGGTCAGCCCTGCGGGTCTCCATCCCTGCTCCTCCCCGCACGGACCCCACCACACCCCGGTCAGTCTTGCCGCGCCCGGTCCCCCCCAAGCCTTCTGGGGGGGCTCTGGCCCGGGGGTCCCTGCCGCCTCCCGCCTCGCTGCCTTTGGTTGCTGGAAGCAGAAAAAACAAATAAAAACCCCCAAAAGGGAAGGAAAATAAAGAAAAGAGAGGCAAAGCAAAGGGGTGGCCGCCCCCCCGGCCGGCCCCCTCCCCAGCTATTGCATATTCCGGTGTGTTGGCGCAGAGGATGCATCGGTATTACCAACTGGAAGACATTTCTGAGGGGAAAAATCGGTTAAAAAAGAAGAAGAATAGAGAGAAAAAGGGACTTTTCCGGCCGAGAAGAAGCCATGCAGGAGGCGAGGGGGGGGCAGCGGCCCCCGGCCCCCCCGGCCCCCCGGGAGCCCCGGGCATGCAGCGACTCCCTCGCACTGATATCGGGTCCAGTAATACTTAGGCTTCGAAGGCAAGGCACATCATGTGGTATAAAATTTCGTGCAAATTAGGAAAACATGGATTTTTTTCTTGTGTGTGTTTTTTTACGGCTTTTTTTTTTCTTTTATACAGATTTTTTTTTTGTTTTTTTTCCTCTTTTTTTTTTTCTCTTTTGCTGAAGGGGAAGGTAGAGCCGGTTAATAGAGTCTGCCATGCACAGCATCAGCCAGCCGCGGCTGGGTTGAGCCAGGTCACCAGATCCTGTTAAAGCACCATGCAGTTTATTTGTCTTTTTTTTTTTTTGTCTTTTTGTCTTTTTTTTTTAATGTGTTTCTTTTCTCAGATCTTTAAAAAAAAAAAAACAAAAAAAACCCCAACAGGTTTCCCTCTCCGCCAAGCGTTTTTTTTGTTGTTGTTCTTTTTTTCTTTTTCTTTTCTTTTTTTTTTTTTTTTTTTTTTTCTTTTTGGTGGGTTTTCTCCTTTTCTTGTCCTTTTTGATTATTTTTCTGTCTCCCGGGATTTCCTGCGTCAGACCTTTCCCTGGTGCCTCGTTGTGCCGTCCCGGGGGGGTGGGAAGCGGGGGGAAGCGGCGGCAACTGGGATGGGGGATGCGATGCCGGTGGTCCCCGGGGCGGCTCTGGGTGCCAGGGGAGGGGGCCAGGCGGGTGGCGACGGTGGCCTCGGTGACATCCCCAGCTCCTGGACATCCCACAGTGGCTTCTCTCCATCACCATCCTTCGGGTGTCCCCTGGGCCGGAGATCCTTTGGGGACCAGTCTCCTCATCTCGCTGGGGACAACGGGACCTTCGTCCTCTTCCTCCTCCTCGCCTCGGCCATCGCGGGGGTCCCTCTGCTCTAAGGCACTGCCACGTCCCTGCGTCCCCTTCCCGGCCACGCTGTCACCGCACGGGATGGGGACGGCCGAGCGCTTCCTCCCGAGCTGCCCCCGGCCGGGGGCTCCTCCGGGGAGGCCGGGACCCCTCCCCGCCGCAGTTCAGGCACTTGACGCGGGGCTGAGGGCTCCGGGGGACTCCGGGGGACTTCGAGGGGCTCCGGGGGGCTAGTTCTGCTCTCGCCCTTGCTCGGGCTTCTTTGCTCCATCCTTATGTATCCAAAAAAAAAAAAAAAAAAAAAAAAAAAACCCCAAAAAACAAAACAAACCACCAAACCCAAAAACCCCAAACCAGCCGTCCCGGCAAGCCAGTGCCGGGGACTCCACCTCCTCCTCTTCTTCCTCTTTCTCATTTTTTGTGATTTTGTTTTCTTTTCTTCTTTTTCTTTTTTTTTTTCTTTTTTTTTTTTTTTTGACGATTCCCTCTTAAAAGTGCATTTCCTACAAAATGTGCAACACGAGCGCACCCTCCCCTGCCTCCCACCTGGTACCTGTCCACAGGAATGCATAGCTCAAACACACGGACGCACGCCCCGCCAGCCCCACGGACCCCCCGGGGACACGCCGGGGGACACAGGGACACGCGTGGGAACACCCGGGCTGGGGCCGGCCTGGGGGAGGAAGGTGGCCAGAGGGATGGTGACCGGTGCCCCGGCGCGACGGGTGGACGCCCGGGAACCATGGGGGCCGGGCTGCGACAGTCCCCATGCCGTGTCCCCGATGGAATCAGGGTGCCACCACCGCTGTGACATTTGGGGTCGTGGTGGGAGAGTCCCGACACGGCGTCCGCGCGGGAACCGAGGCGCCACCGCCTCCGCCACCATCTCTGGCCGTGCCCATGCACCCTCTGTGGCCACAAAGCCCCCTCCTCCTTTGCCAGCCGCTCGAGCCACTGTGCCACCATGTCTCCGTGCCACCGCACCACCGTCACCGTGTCACTGCGGCACGATGTCACCGGTCCCCGAGGCGCTTGCACAGCACGGAGCATCACCCGCCCCGACCACGAGCGCGCCCGGTCCGCGGGGCTCCGGCAGCAGAAAGGGTTCCCCCACCCCGCCCCGCCGCGCCCCACCCCAGCCCCGGGGCCCCCCGAGAGTCTGGGGCCGGGGGGGTCGGCGGGGGAGGTTTTGATCTTTGTTACTCACATAGAGGCAAGAACGAGAGAGTCAAAGCCGTTTGCATATTCGGCGAGCGGCCGGCAGGGCTCGGCGCCGCGGCCCTGCAGCCGCTCCGGGAGGCATTGCTGGCACGACTTGTGTCAGGTCTCAGCGCGGCGCCGGCCGACGGGGTAAATAATAGTGTTTTTTTCTTTTTTTTTCTTTTTTTTTCTCTTTCTTTGTTTTCTGGCGCATCGCCGGGGTGGGGGGAAAGGTCCTCCTGGGATGGGTTGTTGGTTTGTTTGTTTTTTGTTTGTTTTTTTTTTTTTTCTTTTTTTCCTTTTTAAAACAGTTTGACCCTTTTCCTTCTTCCTTTCCCTCGCTCTTTCCTTCGGGTGTGGGTTTTGCTTGTCGTCGTCGTCGTCGTCGTCGTGAGGCCGCGCTCTCCGTCGTCACCGCAAGGCTGGGCCTGGTGCTCGGGGACGGGGATGTTCCTCTGGGGGTGCCTAAAGCAGAGGAGAAGGGAGGCGAAGGGGCGGCACGGCGGCGGTTATCCCAGGTACCAGGACTGCCGGGAGAGAGGAGAGAGGCCGGCGTTAGTGCTCTGCCCTGCGGAGCCGCTCCGTCCCCCGGCCGCTGCCCAGACCCCGAGACAGCTGTCCCCGCGCTGTCCCCTGCTCGGCGCACGGGGCTCGCGTCCCCACTCCTGCACTGAGTTTGTCCGTCCTCCGCACCGCGGCCACTCGCGCTCCCCTGAGGGCCGGTCCCTCTGCACCTTCCCGGCAAAGGCGACTCTCCCCAAGGAATGGTGCCGCCTGGGGACAGGTAGGGAGGTGGCACAGCTGGGGACCCCGTGAGGTGGCCCCCTGCCACCCTCCCATTGTTTCCCCCCCCCAGCCCCAAGTTCAAGTTCATTCCCGATTACCTCATGTCTGGTTTCCGTTGGAAACGAGACAGCTCGGGGCCGCTGCTTCCCTTAACCCTTCCAGGCCCCGCCACACATGACCAGAGCGTGGCAGGTCTCAGCTGCCCCTCCCGGAACACCGCCTCCTTCCCCCGTGCCTCAGTTTCCCCAGGCAGAGCATCCTTGAGCCCTGGGGAGCCTCCTCGAGCATGGCTGGGGACACCCATATACAGGGACCCTGGGGTCCTGGGACTGCGAGTGGCTGTGACCCCTGTGTCGGGGCAGGGACTCTGGGCCCCTGCTCCTACAAGGCTCTCCTGGTGCTGTCCCAGGTCTCCTCTTTAGGGACCCAAGGCCCTTGGAGTGCCCACCCCACGTACAGGACTGAGGCAGAGTGGGGGTTTTCATCAGAGCCGGGTCCCCCATATTTTTCCTCTGGAACGGCACAGCACCCTTGGGTGTCCCAGCTCATGGTTCCCAAATCTCACAGCCTGGCACAGCACAGCACCCCCAGGTGCTCTGTGTCACTGCTCACAGCCCCCAAGTGCCCACGCCCCAGCACGGCACAGCCCCCTGAGTAGTCCCCCCTGCCAGGGCAACACCCCAGGGTGCCCCATCACGGAACCATCCACACCCCCATCCCGCTGTCCTGTCACCCGTGCCCCCCGCCAGGTAGGACTGCAGCCACCGCAGCTGCCCCTGCAGGGAATGCTGAGGCCAAACCACTCATGTCACAAGTGAGGCCAGGAGATGCCACCCCTGTCCTGGCACCGTGGCAACTGCCGATGCCAGCTCCAGAAGCCAGGACTAATGGAAAGCCCCTGGAAAGGCGCACACGACCTCCTGCTGCAGCTGGAGTGGCCGTGGGCACAGCCAGGCGAGAGCAGGGGGCTGTGCCCGCACAGAGGGGCACACACGGCCCTGCTGCTCCTCCTTTGGGATGTTGTCGGCACCGGGGCAGGGTGGTGCCAGGTGGTGCCAGGCAGAGTGCAGCCGGAGCACAGCAGTGACCTCCCTCTATGATGGAGGACTCATGGTGGCCCTGAGCCACCAGCAGTGCCCTGTAACGTCCTGCACCCATCCGCAGTGAGGATGCCATGGCAGCAATGCCCATGGGCCACAGCGATGATGCCAAGGCAGTGATGCCCACAGCAGCAAAGCTGGCAGTGGCGATGCCGTGGTGGTGATGCCCACAGTGGCACTGCACATGGAAATAACCCCACAATGGTGACGTACACAGCAGTGGTGCCCAAAGTTGCAATGCCCACAGTAGCAATATCCAAGTCCACAAAGCCTGCAGTGGCCATGCCAGTGGTGGCGATGTCCACGGCAGTGATGCCACTGCTGTAGTGACGCTCCTTGTGGCCTCAGACACGGTGGCAATGCCCCAGCAGTGATGGCCATGGCAGCGATGGCCATGGAGGTTACATCCACAGCGGCAATGTCCCACGGCAGCGATGCCGTGGTGGCAATGCCCATGGTGGTGATGCCCACAGCAGCAATACCCACAGGAGCAATAAACATGACAGCAATGACACGGCAGTGATGCCATGGTGGGAGGGCCCACGGCAGTGATGCCGTGGTGGCAATGCCCTCAGCAGTGGTGCCATGGCAGTGGTGCCACAGCAGCGACTCCACGGCCGGGACGCCATGGCGGGGATGCCCACATTAGCAACATCACATCAGCGACAGCCACAACGGCGATGCCAGCACTGGCCATGCCCACGGCGATGCCCACGGTGATGCCACGGCGAGGGTGCCCGGGGCAAGGGCAGGAGGGTCCCCCCAGCAGCATCCCCGCTCTCACCTGTGCCTGATAGATACTCCCAGGATCCCTTGGTCCTAATCCCACGAAGGAACGGTTCGCAGGGGGCGTGCCTGGTGCAGAGTAGGCTGGGGAACAAATGAGAGCTCGTTAACGGGGCTGCGGGTGGCACTGCCATTGTCCCCCCCGGGGCCAGGCCCGGCCCTCTCCCTGGCACTGCTGGGACGGAGCTTCCTGGCACCCGGCACCGGTCACCGGGCGACGTCCCTGGCTGTGACCTGATGGCAGGCGAATGGAGCCCAGGGGTGCTGCACCCAGGGGTGCTGAGCTCAGACGGTACCACCCGTGGTTTCAGGGTGATGATAGGCTGGGGGGGCGAGGTGCCCCGGGGTGCAGGTGCAGATGGTGCTCCCGGCTGTGCCCGCGCTGTGGCTTCCGGAACTGAGCTGCCACAGGGAGAACAATGGGAGCCACCGGTTCCACTTGGCCACGCCACCCTGCTGCCACCTCCATCCCTCAGCTGGGGGTCCAGCAGTGGGACCTCCAGCCCTGCTGAGCTTCTGGGTGCAGCCCTGCTGGAAGCAGAGCGCTGCCAAGGGGAATGGGGGACTTGGAGCCAGCTGCACCCCTTGGGGACAGCCAGTGTCCTCCTAATGCATCCTTCCCTGAGCCTGCAGGAACTTGCACTCCTCTGTCCCTCCCCAAGGCTGTGACCCCATTATCAGCCAGGCCACCCCATGCCACCCCATGCTGTCCCCTCCAGATTGTCCAGGCTTTGGCTCCTCCACGCCATGGGATCTCCACACCTGCTGCTGGCAATCAGCCATGGCCCATTACCTGGGGACGGGGCAATGGCCTGACCAGGCAGGGCTGGACTGTGTGGGGGCACAGCAGCCACTTGGGGTAGCAAGTCCCATGGGTACAGCAGGATGGGAACAGGAACAACCCCTTGCAGAATGTGGTGATGGCACAGTGTCCCACCACTGCAGCACATGCCCCAGTGCCACTCTGGGGTGCCTCTGGCTGCTGGGCCCAGCAACCCAAAACCCTCCTGGCCAAGGCACTTATGGCCCTGAGGTGGAGCAGGGGGCAAAGAGTTTGTCAGCCACTGTGCTAACGAAGATCCCAGGTGCCAAGGGCTCTGGGGGACCCGCACAAAGTCCCTTCTCTGGTGTCACTTCACATCCCCAACAAGACCAAAGTCCCCAGCGCCAAGGACCCCCATGGCAGCAAAGAGTACGACAGCCCACACAGCACACCAGGCACACTGTCCCTAGTCCCAGTGCCACCCGCGTGCCAGCTGGTCCCTGTTCCCGGCAGCACAGCCACCACCATGATGGGATAAACAGACACGGAGAGGCCATGGCCTCCCCCACAGCACTGCCCACACCGAGGGTCTGGGCAGGACACCGGTTTGGGGAGCCCTGCTGCAGCTCCACTCACACTCAGAGGGACGTGGGGCTCGAGCTGGTCCCTGGGACCAGCACGGGACCCCCTGGCTCAGTGGCCACAGCAGCCACCTGCCCAAACCCTGTCCACTCCGACCTGCCTGAGACCCAGCAAACTCATGGCGTGCCAGCTGCCGCCCTCTCCCCGGCTGCGGGGAGGCCACCTCCGCCAACATCCCCCCAGCACCGAGATGGGGGGACACCCTGAGGGGCTGCGAGAGGAGGGGCCAGCCGGGCCGGGGAGCAGGGTGGGCGCCGCGGGTGCTTACTGGGTGATGTCGGCGAGGTCGTCCCTCCCTCGGAAGTTGTCGTGGTGGATTTGGTGTCAGGAGAGACGGCCAAGCGGGGCATGCCGGGGGGAGGTGGCGGCGCCAGCATCTGCGTGGGCAGGTAGTGGCTGGGCACTTTCACTTGACCACTTCCATTTAACTGGGGACAACACAGACAAAAAACAAACAGCACAAGCCATTAGGACACACGCACACCAGCATGGCCGGGGAGCCCCGGGGACGCCCCTGCAACAGGCACGGGGTGTCCCTCACTGCAGACATGAGTTTGTTGGGTCTCAGAGCAGCCCTGAACGGTCGGCATTGGCAGCAGGCAGGAAATGACGGCGGGACAGGAGGGACTTGGGGGGGCTGTGGAGGCCATGCCCCATGGGAGTCATGACCCACAGTGGCGCATGCTGGAGCTGGGGTGCTGGGACCCCTCTCTGCAGTGACGGGGGGGCCTCTGAAGCACTGCCTGGAGGGGTAGGGGCACCCAGAGCCTCCAAAGGCTCCTGCACCAGTGCTCTGTGCCCAACTCGGCCGTGGGCTGCTCCTGATCCGGTGTCCATTAGCCAGCACTGAGCCACTGCACAGGGGAAGAGCAGCCATGCCCCTCACCTTGGCATCAGGCCCTGCTGATGAGGGGAAACAGGCAAGTGGTGGGCAGAGGTCAGAAGGGCTTTGCAAGAGCTCTGCATCTGGGAGGACAAAGCGGGGCACAGGATGTTGTGGAAATGGGAATACCCCCAAGTTCTGGCTTCAGGTATGAAGGGTGCCCCTCATGGGGTGTGTGGGGTGCTGGTGGTGGGGTGTGTGCTGTGTGTTGGGGGAACTGGGTGTATGGGGTGATTGTTTGGGTGCTGTATGTACATGGTGCTGGTTGCATGGGTTGTTTGGTGATGGGAGCGTGGGGTGTGGGGCCCTGGGTGTGTGGGGTCCCATGTCTGTGGGGTGCACTGGGCACATGGGGTGCAGGCTGCTGCGGCAAGGGAAAGCCCACAGCAGCACAGTGGGGCTCTGCCATCCCCGTGGGGACACTGGGGACACGGGTACAGTGAGGAGCTGACGGGTCACCCGTAGGCTCTGCAGGTGGATGGGGCACGCCGAGCCCATCCCTCTCTTGGACACGGCGGTGGATGGTGACTCTGGGAGATGGTCACACACCCCTGGCAGATGCCTCACTCCCCCGACACCCCAGCTCCGGCTGACTGCTCAGCCCCAGCACCCCAACACCCACGGTGCCCCGTGCCGAGCTGGGGCACAGCACCTCCATCGCCGGAGACCCGAGGTGCCAACACGCAGCAGGCGCAGCAGCGCTCCCGAACCAACGCACGGCATGGCTGGAGCTCCAGCGAACACCCCACCGGTGCCACCGGAACACCCCGACCCCCCCGTGCGGCGGCAGAGGTGACGGCGGCGGTGGCCGGTCCGGGGGACTCTCCTCGGGCAGCCCGGCGGGCAACAGCCCCCGGTGCCCACGGCGAGGCGAGCGATGGGTGCAGGGACAGGGCTGCGTCCTTACCGGTCCGGGCTGCTGGTTGGACGGGTCGCAGGCCAGCGAGACGAGGTCTTTGAGCGGGTCCTGCGGGTTGAGATGAGGCGGATACCGGATGGCCGTGTGCGGGAAGTAGGTGGAGGCCGTCTGGGGAAGGATGGAGGTGGTGGGGAAATGCAGCGCAGACGATGGGTGCGGGCTTCGGGCGATACCTGCGGGAGACAGCAAAAGGGGACACACACCTGTGTCATTAGCTAGTGGCTGCCCTGGCCCCCCGACCGCTCAGCAATCCCCCTGTGCCTCGGTTTCCCTGGCAAGACACTCACCACTGTGCACAGCAATGACGGGACGGTGGTGCTGCGTGAAGCTGCTCAGCCGGGGCGAGGAGTCCTGGGGCGATGGGCTGTTGAAGGGGGACTTGTCCATCTCTGTCTTCTTCACGGTTGGGGAGATGCCTGGGGAAAGTGGGGCGCAACGTCAGGACCTCCATGGGACCCCAAATCCCATGGCTGCTGCCATCTCATTGCAGTGCTGGGGGAGCTCATTCCAGGGGCAAGGGGCACCCTGGGGTCAGGGTGCTGGTGTGAGTGTGTGTGCCAGCAGGAGGGTGAGCACATGTGTGGGCACCTCTGGGGGTACCACAGGAATGCACATGTATGGGGTGTGTGTGAGTGTGCACACAGCTGTGTGTATGGATGTCTGTGCATGTGTGTGTGCGTGTTGTGTCCCAGCATAGATGTGTACCTGTGTGTGTGTGTGTGTTTGTGTGTGTGTGTGTGCGTGTTGTGTCCCAGCACAGCTGTGTACCTGTGTGTGTGTGTGTGTGTGTGCGTGTTGTGTCCCAGCACAGCTGTGTACCTGTGTGTGTGTGCATGTGTGTGTTGTGTGTGTGTGTGTTGTGTCCCAGCACAGCTGTGTACCTGTGTGTGTGTGTGTGTGCAGGTGTGTGTGCGTGTTGTGTCCCAGCACAGCTGTGTACCTGTGTGTGTGTGTGTGCAGGTGTGTGTGTGTGTTGTGTCCCAGCACAGCTGTGTACCTGTGTGTGTGTGTGTGTGTGTGTGTGTTGTGTCCCAGCACAGCTGTGTACCTGTGTGTGTGTTGTGTGTGTGCGTGTGTGTGTTGTGTGTGTTGTGTCCCAGCACAGCTGTGTACCTGTGTGTGTGTGTTGTGTGTGTGTGTGTGTGTGTGTGTGTTGTGTCCCAGCACAGCTGTGTACCTGTGTGTGTGTGCATGTGTGTGTTGTGTGTGTGTGTGTTGTGTCCCAGCACAGCTGTGTACCTCTGTGTGTGTGTGTGTGCAGGTGTGTGTGTGTGTTGTGTCCCAGCACAGCTGTGTACCTGTGTGTGTGTGTGTGTGTGTGTGTGTGTTGTGTCCCAGCACAGCTGTGTACCTGTGTGTGTGTCCCTGCACACCCATGCACAGGTGTGACCCTGGTGTGTGCACACGGGTGCACACAGCTCTGTGTGTTTCCCACCCTGGTGGCACAAGTGGGTGCCCTCACAGGTGCCACTGTGACCTTGCAGCCCCCACATGGCACCCACCTCCCCTGGCACATGGGGCTAGGGGCTACAGGAGCTCCTGGGGAGGCAGAGAGGTGGCAGCATGGGAGTGACCTCACCAGAGACCCCGGGAAGCAGCGGCTGCCCGGGTCCTGAGGCCACCCCGGGGCACGGGGCTGAGCAGGGGGGTTGGCAGGCGCGTTAATCTCCCACTGCCGTGGCTTTAGCTCTGGCCATTTGGCCCGGGCCTGGTAATGGGCTTAGCCCGTTCTCAGCCGGGCGTTAGGAGGATTTCCCAGAACATCCCGTACAGGATTGCCAAGCCCTCCCCACCGCCACGGCTGAGCCCCCCCGCCAGCCACCCTCACCCTTACCCGGGTCAGGCCACCGGCAGGGCACAGATGCCCTGGCACGGCTCCCTCCTGCCTCCATGCACCACTTTGGGAAGGGGGCTGCGCCTTCCCCAGGACCCCCCATGCACCAGCCCCACGGGGCACAGTTCCTGCACACACGGGACACAGTTCAGGGGCTGGACCTGCATCCCCCAAACCTCCTTCCAACAGGATCGGTACCTCCAGCCCCCCAGCTGGGCACCCCCAGGCTCTGGCAGGGCTGGGGGGCTGGTGTGGAGCCCACCCCACTGCTGGGGAGGCAGGAGAAGAGCCAAGGGAGGAGGAAGAGGAGCAGCTTCTTTGCCTGCACCTCAGGGCGTGGGAGCTGCTGTGCCAGCCCTGCAGCATCGCTTTAATTAGCCCAGCCCCCCCTCTTTCTTAATGAACAGCTAATTGGGGCTGTCTAGACAGGAAAGGGAAAAAAACCACCAAGCCAGAAAGCTGTCCACAGTGGTGTGGGGCTGGGGGAGCCAATGTGGGGCTGGGGGAGGCTGGTGTGGGGCTGGAGGCTGGGTTAGCCCTAAAGAGAGAGCCTGTGCTGAAATGGGGGGGCCCTGTAGCAACACCGCAGCCCCCACAGAGCCCTGCCTGAAGTGGGGGGCCACAGACACACCTGGGCACCTATGGAGAACCTGTGCCTAAATTGGGGGGGTTGACAGCAACCCCACAGATCCTTAGAAAAACAGGGATGTTCTGGGGGACTTGAGGGTGGCACTGCAGCTCCCACAGCCAGTGTGTCCCGTGACCTGAAGGCCCATAGGGACACCAGGGCGCGGGCAGTGCCCAGATGGTCACAGCGGGTTCTGCCAGTGGTTTGCAGAATGCCGGGAGCAGGACTGGGGCCCCGGGGCAGTGTAAGAGAACTGGTAACGAGGTGACACCTACCCCCTTCCATGTCTTCTGTCCAGTTGCGGCTGCTGCTGGTGGGGGAGTTGGAGGAGGTGTAGTACTCGCCCCCAGGGCTGGTGTCGATGTCATCCTCCATGGACCCCGACTTGTGCCGTTTGCTCCTGGGGACAGGGAAGGGTCACAGAATCACGGATTGGTTTGGGCTGGAAGGGACCTTAAAGCCCCTCCAGTGCCACTCCCTGCCATGGGCAGGGACACCTCCCACTGTCCCAGGGAGGGTGCTTCACGCCCTGTCCAGCCTGGCCTTGGACACTGCCAGGGATCCAGGGGCAGCCACAGCTGCTCTGGGCACCCTGTGCCAGGGCCTCCCCACCCTCATAGGGAAGTGAACCCATCCAGCCCTGCCCTCTGGCAGTGGAAGCCATTCCCCCTTGTCCTGTCCCTCCAGGCCCTTGTCGAAACTTCCTCTGCAGCTCTCCTGGAGCCCCTTAGGCACTGGAAGGGGCTCTGAGCTCTCCCTGGAGTCTTCTACTGTCCAGGCTGGACACCCCCAGCTCTCCCAGCTTGTCATGAGTCAGTGCCAGCCCGTGGCAGGATCTGGCTGCCCCCTGCCTTCCTCACAGCCGAGCTCGGGCTGGTCCCGGCACTGTCCTGGCACAGCCCCGGTGGCACCTACCCACTGGAGGAGGTGCTGGGCAGTGTCCTCCTCATGCCGGTGCTGGAGGGGTTCAGGTCATAGGCCAGGTGGCCCTGCAGCTCCCCCAGGGAGAAGTTTGGCCCCGTGCCCGTCACCACTGGCGCTGCAGGGAGAGAGAGGGGGGTCAGGGGGGCCTGGTGGGGAGGGAAGCCCCAGGCCACTGTGGGGTCGGGGGGCTATTGGGACTCTGTTGTGCCCAGGCAGCGGAGGCTTGAGCTGTGGCATCACAGTGACACTCACTCCGGGACACCTGGATGAGCTCGGTGACACTGAACACCCCCGAGGTGACGAAGCTTTCCTGGAAGTCTGTCGAATCTGCGCGAGAGAGAGAGGAGGGCGTGCTGAGGGGACAACAGGACCACCCCTCCCATCCTGCACCTTGTGGCAATGCTTCAGGGCATCCCCACACCCTCAAATCCCCATCTGTCCCCATCCTCAGCCTCCACTCCCTGCTCCAGCAAGAGACCACCCCAACTGGTCTCCTCTGCCAAGGATGCCCTGGAGCTGCTCAGTGCCTCAGTTTCCCTGTGGCTGAGACTGCTGGCAGGGGTTGGGGCTGCACCCCCACCGTGGGACCTCCACGGCAGCTGCTGTGCCCAAGGGCTGTGGCCTCAGTGGGACTCTGCTGGGTGTAGGACAAGGCTTAAGGCTATGCCCAGCTCACTGCAGGTGCCAGGCAGCAGCTGGCTGGGGCTGGGGGACACCAGAGCTGTAGCATGAGGGGCTTGACTGTGTGTCATGGGCCCCCCGATCCCCCCACAGCAGGTACCCCAGGGCCAGGCTGGGGTGTCCCTTGTCCCCTTGTCCAAGCCCTGCCTGCTGCACTCACCCAGCGTGATGGGTTTGCTGTCCTCCTGGTCCGAGCCAATGCCTGTCCGGGGGCTGCTGCTCTGCTCTGCATCTGCAAGAGGAAAACCCACCAGGGTGAGACTCCCGTGCTGCTGTGAGCCCCCCGTGCCAGTGTCAGCCTCCATGCTGGTGTGAGCCAGGGCTGCCCATCAGCTGACTTCCCCCTCATTGCCCTGCTGGGGGAAACTGAGGCACAGGCTGCACAGCAGCTCTCACCACGCAGTAGGGCCACCACCAAGCTGGCATGTCCCCAGCCACTGAGGAACAGTCACCAACCACCCTTGCCCTCCCCACCAGTGACAGGAGCACGGACAGCCCCACATGCAGGATCTGGGCACCGCTGCCCGCAGCGGGGAGACCCCCAGTGCTGGGCTGGGTGACCTGGCCCTGCTCCAGCCTGCTGCCTGCTCTCCTCTCCAGCCACATCCATGACCCAGTGCTGCCCCACCAGGCAGCGTCACCGCAGCATGGCATAACCTGTGACACCTTGTCCTGCCTCTGCCCAGCTCCTGGAGGGCAGCAGGGCTTGGGGCAGCACCTGTGCTGACCCCTGGAGCCCTGTCCAGCCCTGCTCCCTTTTGGCTAAAAATAGCCTGGCTTAGACGCCGAGCTCAGCAGCCCTGGCACAGCCGGGCACGGCAAAGACACTGCAGTCAGGAGCATCCCTCCTCACCTGGCTGCTCCCAAAGCCCTTCCATGACTTTTGCCATGTATTTCTCCCCCATACTCCTTCTTCCCCCTGCTTCTCCATACTACTCCTCCTCCTCCCACTCCCTGGTCTCTGGCGTTTCTCTCTGGCAGCCTTGGCAGATGTCAGGAAAGGGCTGAGACAATCCAAAAACACCATCAAAACCACGCAGCTGCCACTGCCAGTCCATGTGCCTGCCTTGGGATTTTTCCCTTTCTCCCTGTTTTTCTCCCCCTTTTTCTTCCCTCAAGTCCCTTGCACTCACATGTGGCTCCCAGGCTGGTTATCCTTGTCTGGGCAAATTATCCATGTGGGCACCATGCTGCCCCCCACCCTGACACCCCTGTGTGCTGCCCACCTGGCACACTATCCATGGGGGCAGTGGGACTGTACCACCTCCCAGCCTGACTTCCCTGTGTGCCCACACCCCCCTGGTTCTGCTCAACGCCGATGCCGGATCAGCCATTTTGTCTCCCTGCCCGGCTGCCGCGTTCCCCTCCACCCATCCCGTGCCAGCCTGGCACCACGCTGGCAGTCCCATGGCATCCTGCCTTGATGCTGCTCCCCACCACAGGCCCCCCCGTGCCTGCACCCCTGCCTGCCTCCAGGCAGCCATTTTAGGGAGCAGAAACTCCCCCTGGAGACGGGCGCAGGGTTTTTTTTCCTTCCCTTCTCTCCATTTTTCTAACCTTATTCCCCCATTTTGAAGTGGCCGTGTGCCCAAGTATCGGGGCGTGGGTGGTGGGAGTGAGCGGGGCACAAACCAGCCGGGACAGGGGGGAGTGGCAGCGGGGACCCCCCGCACATCCACGGGCACCTCGTGGCCGGACACGGCCCCTCCTCGCCTCTAAAACAACAAATCTGGCGGCGGCTCTGGAAGTGGTTAGTGGTGGAGCCTGGCCAAGGCGCGGGACGGAGGCTGGCGGTCACAGCCTGAGGCCGGCTCGGCTCCCCACAGCCCCCCACCGTGGCCTCAGGGCTCCCTGGGGCCCCACTTGCCTCCCAGATAGCACCCACTTGCCCAGTCCTGGGGTGCTTGCCTCTGGGTAGCCCCCCGGCCAAGCCCTCACCTGGTACCTCTGAGGTGCCCACACCCTTGGCTCAGCCGAGGGCCCCCCACCACTGCTCGTCCTGAAGTGCCCCACATGGACCTCTGCCCACTCTGAACCACCCCAGTCTGGTCCCTGTTCCCTCAGGGCACCCAGGAGAGCCACCACTAACTCTGGGTGCCCCCCGGGTGGGCCTCATGTCCCTGTGCCCCCCGCACCATCCCACGGCATCACCCTGACCCAGCCCTGCCAACGCCACCTCACTGACCCCCATTCCAAGGGACACCCCTGGGACCTGCCCCCAAAGCGCGCACTCCGCTCCCACCCACAGCAGCCCCAAGAGCGGCGGGGACTTTCCCGAGCTCGGAGGTTTGGCAGCAGGGCCGGCCCCTCCCTGTACCCTCGTGTCCGGGCCGATGGAGGCAGTGGGTGCGAGGCCGGGGCCGCGGGCTCGGTACCCCCGGCGCTCCCCGAGGCTGGGCGGGCGAGCTCGCCAGCAGATTTCTGGCTGCCTCCTCGGCGGGCGGCCGGGCCAAGCGCTGCTCTCACCGCCATGTGACGGCCGCCTGCGCCGGCTGGCGCGCGCTAAAATGGCGAAGGGAGCTCTGGGCTCCTGGGCCTCGCTCCCCACAAGGGGTGTTTTGGGGACACTCCAGGACCCAACAAGTGGCTCGACTGCAGCAGAGAGGAGCAAGAAGCCTGTAGAGCAGCCCCCCATGCCCCCGCTGCTTCGGTGATCCTGTGCCCTCCACATCCCCTTGGAGGGCCGGGATGGCGTTGGAGGTGGGGGGGGTCCTGCTGCCACACTGTGGGGTGCTCAGGGGGGAGGGGGGTTTAGTGCCAGGGTCGTCTCCGGCGAGGTGGAGGAGAGCGCTCAGTGCCCAAACAGGTCGATCCGATCTCTTTTAAAAATAGCCAAGTGTGTGCCCGGGGGGGTGCGGGCTGCCTGGGCTCCGGGCCGCGCTGGCAGCCTGGCCCCGTGCCACCCATTGAATTATGGATCCCGCACCCCGGCCCCGCTGGCTGGCACGGTGCCCCCGGGCCCCACGGCAACACCCGCCCGCGGTCTCAGCGCGTGGGAACGACCCCCGGGCAGCAGGGCCGGCCCTGGGGGGTGTCACTGCAGGCCGGGTGCCCCCCGGGGCTGGCGCAGCTGCGGGAGAGCCCTGGCTCGGTGCCCGAGCGCTGACGGTAACAGGGCACGGTGTTACCGGCAACGGCGCGGGCGCAGGCGCAGAGGCTGGAGGATGCCGGGGGCTGGGGGAGCTGCTGGCGCCGGTGTGAGCAGTCCCAGCCCCCCATCGAGGGCAGCAGTCTTCCTCCTTCTTCCTCAGCTCTGCCAGCCGAGGGCAGGAGATGGGCGAGGGTTCAGCACCGCTGCCTGCAGGCTTCTGCCCCGTGCCTCAGTTTCCCTTGGGGGCTGGCTTGGAGGGGGAACTGCCCCCATGTTCCGTGGCCTCAAAGCCTCAGCACCTCCTCAGGTGTCACTGCACTCCTCGGGCTGGCCATGACCACAGCGTGGACCAGAGGGGCCCAGAGTGAACAGCCCGGTCAGGATGGGAGACCCCTGGAGACCGGAGGGAGCCAGTGTGCAGTGGGGCAGATCCCACTGCAAGGGCTGGGGCGAGCACGGCTGTGGGAGGGTGTGATTTGGGGGTCCTGCCTTGTCAGACCCCCCAGAACTCCCATCCCAGTCTCACAGTGACCCCCAGGTCCGAGCGGCACTGCTCGTCTCGCTGCCCGTCCCACCGTCCATCCCTCTGCCGCCAGGCTGGGGTGGCCCTTACATAAACCCGGAACAGTCCTGCTTGTGTAACCTCCTTTATATAATACCCTGAACCGCCGCGTGTGCCGGGTAAATCCTGGCTCAGCCGGGCCGGCCGGCGCGCCGGGGCGCGGGACCCCCCTCCCCGCTCCTCACACCGCCCCGCCCCCGGTGCCCCCCGCCATGCCCGGAGCGCTGCGGGGCCGTCGGGGTGAGGCGACTTTGCTGGGCCTTAGCCACGAACGCTGCGGGGGCGGCAGCTCCTCCTCCCCCTGCCGAGCGAAGCCCCGGGGAGGTCCTGGCCGGAGGCATCCCCCGAGGTGGCGGGGCGGTGGCGGGGGGGACGGACGCGCCCCGCTGCCACGTACGCCGGCCGCGGCCAGCTGGCCCGGGCGGGAGCCTGGGAGGCGCGAGCACGTTGGCCGGCGGCTGCGAGCGAGCGGCGCTGGGAGCGAGCGGGTTTGTCCTCGGCCGACCCCGGCCGGCACGGGGAGATGGCAGCGGCCGGGGGGAACCCCCCCAGGCGGGCGGCGCGGCCGCCCCCTCGCTCAGCCCTGCCAGGCCTGGGCTCCATCCAGGGCTGCCGGCGCCCGCGGAGGCGAGCGGGGACAGATGGCAGCGGGCAAAGGGATGGGGAGAGTGGGACAGACAAAGGGAAGGCTGAGCCCCCCCACCCCCTCCCTGGGACTCTCCCCTGCGGGGTGCTGGCATCCAGCCCCTGCGCCCTGAGCTGGGGGCACCTGGGGGTGCAGCTGCTGGGAGGGGGTGGGAGAGAAGAGAGACGGATGGGAGAGGGAAAGGAGAGAAAGGAAGGGAGGGAGGGAGAAAGGAAGGAAGAAATTAAAGTGGAGAGAAAGGGAAAGGAAAAGGGGCAGGGAAACGTGCTGCCACTATCTTGCTGCCAATCCCAGTCCCATGGCAGAGCCCCACAACACAGTCAGCCTCCCCCCAGAGTCCCATGGGCCTCCACCATGGCCTCTCTGATGCTCCCCCAAAAACCAGCCACTGCCTCACCACCATGCAGGGCTGTGGCAGCAAGTTCAAGCCCTTCCTAGGACTGGCCAAGACCCCAGTGCAGGGGCCAGTGTGACAGGGAACCAAGCCCCATGCCCCAAGTGGCAGTGCCAGCCCTGATCGGGGGTGCAGGGGCACACCGGGGGCTTGCCGGCGTCTGTTCTCCCCCCTCCCGCGGCCACGGGCGGGAGGGAGCACCGTGGGCATCTGCCGCCCCAGCTGTCCCTTGCCAGCGCAGCACGAAGCCGGGCACCCGGCCAGGATGGCAACTGCGGCCCCGGGGAGGGCACGGCGCTTGCCAGCGCGGGGGACGGCGGGTGGCGAGGGCGGGGGACGGCAGGTGCTCGTGAGAGGAGCTCGCTCATCTTTTATTCATCGGGTGCCTAACGGTGCGCGGAACCGCTCTGGCCCCCTGTCCCCTCCGGCAGCACAGGACGTGGCACCGTGTGCCAGGTCCCCGGCAGGCACCACTGAGGCTGCCGGGGCCGCCGGGCTGAGCACGGCGCAACTCGCTTCAGTGGTGACGCGGAGCCGGGGCTGGCAGCGGGCACTGCGGGGAAGCCGTCCGGCTCCGGCACGCCGCCGGCTCGGCGCACTGCGGGAGAGCCGGGGAAGCCCTGACCTCCCCAAGGTCGCCGGCACATCGATCCGGAGAGCTCGAGCGCATGGAAACCGCCCCAGCCGTGCCAGCGCCAGGCTCGCAGCGGGGCCGGGCTCAGGAATGGCGGGACCCCGGGCAGTGACGCTGCAGAAGACAGGGGTGGAGGGGGGGTGGCACCCTGGGGAGCCCCCTCCCATCCCGCCTCTGCAGCACGCAGCTCTGGGGACAGGCATCCAGCCCCTGCGGATTCTCTGCTGTCTCGTACACTCGTGCCCCTTACCGGGGGTCTCCTCCTCGACTTGCTGGGCTCTGCCTACCTCGTTCCCCTCAACCCTGGCTTCCCTGGCTGTTTAACTGGGAGCAGAGATATCTGGAACAGGGGGAGGATTTGCCCGTGTTCATCTGTGTGCTGGGGGGTTCTCCAGCCGGCCTGCCCGCTGGTGCCCAGCTCTGCGAATGGCAGATCCCAAATATTGTGAACCCCATCAATCTTCTCACGACCCTGGCAATAAATATTTGCGCGGGGGCTGGCGGAGCGGCGGTGCCCGGGGAAACGCCTGCCCCTCCATCTGGAGGGGCTGAGCAGACGCTTGGCACGGCCGGCCTGGCACGGCCACAGCGCGCCTGGGATGAGAGCCCTGGCACGGGCTCCCCGGCAGATTGGTGCCATCTGCCTCTCGCCGCAGCCAGCGGCGAGGCTGGTGGGGGGAGATAAGGGGCTGCCAGGCGGTGGGAGACGCAGATGCTGGCACAGCGTGGGGGTCCCCGCCTCCCCCCAGGTGCTGTCCGCTGGCGGAGGCACGGCCGGGGCTGCCAGGAGCTCGATGCCACCCTGGGGCCCACTGCCTGCTTGCCCTGGGCACCCATCTGCTCCCACTCCGCTCTGCCTGGGGGCTCAGCCGGGGGGCACTGCCGGGAAAAGCTCAAAGCAGGGCAGAGCCTCGACCC
>JACBWW010000163.1:100985-118379 GCA_020086605.1 Lanius collurio | reverse complement strand
CCACTAGGGATGGGGATCCCCTCACCCCTCACCTCACAGTGAGGTTATCCCCATCCCAGCAAACCTCCATAAATCCCACTGGCTGCAATTTTCCTGGACCAACCACCCGCTGGGAGTGGCTGGGCCAAACTGGAGCCAGCAGTGCCACAAGGGGATAGGCACCTGCACAAGGGTGGCCACCTCAGCAGCACCTGGACCCTCTCCCCTTCTCAGGATCTGCGTGCCAGGATCTGCTCCCACCAGGTGCAGAAATCCCACCTGAAATCCCAGCTGACACTGTGCCCACCGGAGCCGCTGTGCCGGCGTCAGGCGCTGCCAGACCGCAACACCCCAGTGCTGGGTCCCCCACGCCTGCAGCATGCCGGGTGCTCCTGCTCGAGCTGTGGGCGCCTTGGACCTCTCCACTCCCTCTGGACCAGTAGGAAACTCCCCCAGTTTGCCCCAGTTGCAGCCAGCCCGGCGGCTGGCGCCTGGCCCGGCACACAAGGCGTGCTCTGACTGCCTTTTTCCATTTGGCGAGCACTGCTGGATGAGTCCGGCCCCAAAAAGAAAACAAGGAAAATGCATCCCCCTCCCTGGCCCCTCCTTCCCACATCCCATTTTTTTTTTTTTCCAATTTGGAAAATCAGTGCTTCCTCGCTGGGGCAGCCCACAACCACACCATGGGATGGAAAGGTGTTGGGAGCCTTCCTGGTGAGGAGCAGCACAGCTTGGAAAGCAGCAGGCAGAGGGTTGAACATCCCTGTGCGTGGCCAGGGTGGCACCAAGCTGGTCCCCAAGGGCAGGATTTGGCCCTTGGTGTCCCTCATGACTGTGGGGCGGAGGAGGAAGGAGCTCAGCTGGATTCCTGCTGCAGGGTGTCAGGGCTGACAGGGGGTGGCTGGCGACAACTGCCCCTGCCTGGGAAGGATGCCAAGGGCAAGTGCTGCTCTGAGGTGAGGAGGTGGCCACAGGCAGGAGCTGAGAGAGGACAGAGCCGTGGCTGTGGGATGGGGCAAGTGCTCCAGATCTGGCCCCACTCATCCCAGAGCAGCGATGCCATTCCCTGGCTGAAGCAGCTGTGTCCCAGAGTGACCCTGCCTGGAGGGAACAATGTCCCCTGAAACAGGCTCCTGGCAATGATCGGCCCCATATAGACTCTCCTAACTCTTATTTGGTTCCCAAGTCCAGCACAGATCCCATTAACCCTAAAACTCCCACCCCAGCACAAGCCCTGCCAACAGCCAGCACAGGTCCCATGGCACAGCCATGGGTGTCCCCCGAACCAGTGACCCCTACACAGACCCTGCTGTGACGTGGCACAGACATCCCAGTACAGACCCCACTGTCCCTGAACCCAGCAGGACACCAGTAACTGCCAGCCCCAACCCCCGGCACAGCCCCACTAATCCCCTAAAAGTCCCTGCAAGCACAGACCACCCTTCCTCATGGCACATGCCACCCTTGGGAGCCACCAGCCTCTCTCTGGACCCAGAGCTGTGACCCCACAGGTGTCCCTCCCATGCCCAACAAGGGACAGGGGACTGTCCCCTCGCTGGAGGGCCCATTGTACCAGTAGGGATCCAAATCTTCTGGCAAACCCATCCTAATCTTGGGGACCCGTCCCTGCCCAGGGGACTCATCCTGCCAGAGGAACCCCTCCTTGCCTGGAGGACACGCCTCTGCCTGGGGGACCTGTCCCCGCCGGCTGCTCCCGGGGCGGCCACAGGGTCTGGTTCCCACTTCCCTCCCCAGCAGCAGCCGCTAATTCAGTGCAGCTGGGCAAGGGCTGGGCATGTGTCTTAAATCAGGGAAGAAGGTCAAAGAAAAGTAAGACAGGAGCCGAAAAAAGCAGCAGTGAGTTCCAAAAACAATACTTGGCCGGGGCGGTGGGCGGCTGATCTTCCTTGGTGGCCGGTTATTCAGACGAGCCCGACAAATTGCTGCCATCCCCTGGCCCCGCCACCCTCCCCAGGCAGCCGGCGGCAGGGCTGGCCACAGGGCCGGGGGGACACCACGCCATTGTCCCCATCCCTGCTGTCCCGCTTGGGAAGTGCCACCCTAGGCACCGCTGCGGGGAAGCGTGGCAGGAACCAGGTTATCTGGGTTGGGAGAGGCAGCACCCTTGGGTGCTGCTTGTGCTCACCGTAGGAGCCGGGGGTGCTCGGTGCTCTGCCCTGGGGTGGCAGCAGCAAGCCCCGGTTTCTGTGCCCTCCCCCGCCACGGTGCCGAGAATTTGGAGTTCTCACTCGAACCCACAACTGAGACTCTCCCCAAACCCGCTGCGTGCAGGAACCCCTGCAGCCCTCGGTGTCCCTGAAGCCATCGCAGTCCCCCCCTCACCCGGGATTACGGCAGGCCGGGAGCTGCACCCAAAGCCAATCAGCCCCTCGCCAACTTTCCCTCCCGCCCGGCTTATCCCGCGCCGCGATGCCGCGGTTAAGCCGCTTTAGCAGGGCAGGCGAGGGCGGCCGGGGGGCACCAGGACAACCGCACGGGAACGGCTGCTGCGGGGGGCTGAGGGGACACGCTACAGGACTTGGGCACCGTGCAGCCACTGAGCCCCTCAGCCGGGCACAGCATCCCGGCTGGCACTGGTGCTGCACACCGCATCCCCTTGGGAAGGCAAAGGCAGGGATGTACTGTCAGCCCGTCCCAGTCCCAGATTCCCACCGCGTTCCCCCCATCCAGCAGCCCGAGTGCCGGCAAAGGACTGGTTAAGTGTTTCTCCTGCTGTTTTTCCTTTGCGGGGCTGGGAAGCAGAGACGTGCTGCAATACCCCAGACGAGGCTGCTCCCGGGGCATTTCCGGATGAGAATCTGGCAGCAGAGCCTGCCCTTGGGCCTCATCCAGCCCAGGCTTGTAAAGCCCTGCAACCGAGGCAGGAGCACGCCTGCGTCGGGTGCTGCCGGCCCTGCTTCGGGCCCCCCTGCACCCCCTTTCCAGGGGCTGCTGGAGCACTGGCTTTCCTTGCCAGGTGCTGTGAGGGGAAACTGAGGCACGGGTCAAGCCCGGCTCTGTCTTGCGGTGAAGTAGGGAGAGGAAGGAGGGATGCTCTGTGTGGAGCTGGGCATACCACGGAGGATTAACTCCTCCGCAGCCCAGGGTTTGGCAGCGCCAGGGAGTGGGAAGGGGCACAGCTGAGGCGCTGCCTCTTCCCGTGCTTCTGTCGCCGGCTCGGCAGCAGCGGGGCTCTGCACGCCGGGGATCCCCCACCCTGAGGCAGGGGGGATGCTCTGTGCCACGCAGGGACACAGCACCTGGCACGGGCACCGCGGCATGGGCTGGCCACCCTCCGAACATCCTCCGCTCCAGTGCTTTGTCCAAACAGGTCGGGCTGAGCGAAACAGCCTGAATTTTCCAACGAAAAAAAAAAAAAAACCCCAAACGTTTCCTCAGGAAATTCCCGAGCAGTTTTCACGGGGGAGGCGCTGGGGTGAGGGGCGGAGGAGGAGGAGCGGGACGGGAGGGGTCAGACACCTCGGCAGTCGGTTTTGCTCCCCAGCAGCACAGCCTCGGCTGCGGGGAGCAGCGGGATGCCATCCCCACGGCGGGCAGAGCGAGACGCGGGACAACCTCGCTGCATCGCAGCCCTGCAGGGACCACACAGCGCTTACTTCATGAAAGGATGCTCAGCCGCCCCTGCAGCAGCCACACACCTCCGAACCGCTGCCGGCTCCCACGGCCGCCGCTCCTGCCAGGTCCCGCTCCCCGCGGCCCTGCGAGCCCAGGCAGGGGCTGGCAAGTCGGGCGCCGGGCTCCGTGCCCCCATGGGAAGCCTTGGCGCGGCGGCAGGGGGGGATGCGACTACAGAGGTTCCGGTGATCCTGAAAATCCCGGTACCTGAAAGGGGCACAGCAGGGACCTGCTTTCCCCTCACCACACCCCGCGGATGCCCTTGGCATGGACCGCGGAGCCTCCGGTAGCCGCTTATAACTGTTCGCCGAAGCGGCTCTGGGTAATGAGTTAACCTGTTAATGAGACCTGTTGCCGAGACAGATGCAAATGATTGGGAAGTGCTCATTAGAGGGGATGGAAGGAGGCACTTAGGCCCTGAAAGGCACCCAGCCCTTCCCGGGGCCGCCCTGCACCCTATTAGAGCCCATTTTACAATAATTGCTCCAGAGGAGGAAATCTATTTGGATTCATCATAAAGTATTTATTAACAAGAGCTTGTTCATAATTTTTTCTGCTTGCCGGTGTGGCGCGGCCGGGCATCCTGGCCTGCTCCGCATCGGAACGCGGCTTCCCCGGCCCGGGAGAGCGGCAGCGCTGCGCTGGGGCGGGGGCAGAGAGAGGGCACGGGGGCAGCTGAGGCTCCCTCGGCAGGTACGAGCTGTGCTGGCCTTGCCTGCGCACTCCTGGCCCCACGACATAGCTGCCCGTGTGGCAGAACACTCTGTCGCAGCCACGTTCCCCCTCAGCTCCTGGCTGACTCAGCTCCTCACTTGCAAAACCCCTCCTGCAGCCCACGCCGGGGCACAGAGCCTCGGTGCCCAGGGCACCTGGCTGGCACCACTGACACAGGCGGAGGTGAAGGCAGGACACCGTGCAACCTCCTTGCAGCTTCTCTCTCCAGACCCTGTGGCTTCTTTTTTCCCCCCAGAGCCAAGAGCATCCCCCAGCCAACATCCACACACGCCTGGGGGCTCTGGGTGGGTTGGACTGTTCCCACTACGGGTTCTAGTGGAAGGGTGAGCAGAGATGGGGCAGAGAGGGGCTCCCACCCCTCATTTACTGCCGCGATGCCCAGCCCCGCTCAGGACCAGCCCAGGAGGGGGTGGGCGGGCTAATGCAGCCCCTGGTGCTCACCCCGCACCCGGGACCGCGGTGACGGCGCGCCCCTCACTGAGCCGCCCTGGGGTCCCCACACCTGGCGCTGTCCAAAACCGCCCCGCCGGGTCCTCTGAGCCAGCCTGGAGCCCCCGGGTGCCGGGCCGGTGCCCACCTGCCCGCGCCTACGTGCCGGGGCGGGAGCGGTGCCGGCGCTCGCCCTCGCAGGTGCTGCGGCTGCGAGCGGGGGCGCGGGGAGCGCGCCGAGGCCGCGGGTCACAGGAGGCCGCGGCGGCAGAGAACCTGCCAGTTGCTTTGGAAAACAGCAGGAAGAAAAGCAGCTCTCTTGGCAGCCCCGGGCTCCGGTGCCAGCGCTGCCTGGGCCCCCGCCAGCCAGCACAACCCGCCCCGCAGACGGCAGCTGGGGGTGGCCCAGGTGGGATGGAGCCGGAGGGGGCTTCTCCGGCGGCACGCTGCGTGCCCCGACACCGTGCTCAACACCGCCTCTGGTCTGCCTGCGTGCACCCCCACCCTGGCAACAACTGGCACTGCTGGTCCCCGGGCTTCCTAAATGCACCCCAAACTGGGGAGCAGCATGCCCAACATGCAGGGAGGGGTACGGATGCCCCAGGGATGGTATCCAGCAGCAACACGGCTAGCACTGGGTGGTAGAGGAGTCAAGAGGGTTCTGGTGAGGGAGACTCGATGGTGTGAGAGCCCAAAGCCACTCGCTGCCTTCCTGAAGACTCACTTGGACTACCCAGGTGCCTCAGTTTCCCCAAGTACCGTCTCTTTACATCCCCTTTGGGGTTTGGGAGCCGACAGCTCAGCCACTTTCCCAGGGTGACCCCACCTGCCCCCAGGGGGAGGCGCTGCCTTTCCAAAAATAAGGAAACTGAGGCATGTCACCTGCCAGGCCAGCCCGCAGAAGAGGCAGGATGCGACGGCGGCTGCTGAGATCTGGGAGAGGTCTGGAAGCAGCACAGGGGGGACCAAGGAGATGTCCTCTCGTCCGGGGAAGCATCCCGTGGCCAGCACCACCAGAGCCACGTGGCTTCCCAGCTGAAACCCCCCTGGGGCTCTAAGGAAGGGAAATATTTCATGGAACTGGAAAAAAAAAAGCTTTGCCAATGGGTCCTGGCGCTGCCAGTTCCTCCGCCCTGCCCTGCGTCAGCGCGGGGCCCTGGGGGTGGCCCGTGCCCACCAGCCCTGCTCCTGGCACATGGCAGGGGCTGCGGTGTCCGAGACCCAGTGCTTGGCCTGTCCCAGATCCCAGGGTCTCAGCCTGGGAGCTGCCAGGGTGTGACCCAGGGATGGAGGCTGCTCCCAGGAGCACAGAGGGAAACTGAGGCAGATGTGTTGGGACTGGCAGCGCCATGTTTGCTCTGGGAAGGGGGCACCACCAGAAAGGGTCCCTCCAGCCCCCCCGGGCCAGGCCCAGGGCTCTGAGCCTGGCTTTAGCCCCTGACGCAGGAGGTTTTATTTCCCTCCCAATGTATTTTTAGCCCTGCCTGCTTTGTCCTGGCCTTTCCGAGAGGGATTAATTCCCCCCATCACGCACCATTAAAGGTGTAGGAGTGCAGAGAGGTGTCCCCAGCTCCCTCCTGGGGGTGCCTATTGTGGGGATTAGCGCTGGGGGTAGCTCTGCACCCCACGATGGGCAGTGCTGGGATGGGCTTGTGGGGCTCACTCCGCTGCAAATCCAATCCCTGGAGCAAGTCAGTGGCTAAAAATAGCCCCGGCCTTTTGCCGTGGAATCGGTGACCTTGCAGGAGGATCGGCCAGCCCAGGGCCCTGGAGGTGAAGAGTTCATGGCCCCCCCACAGCCCCAGTGCCTTTGCTGTGCCATGGATGTGCCAAGGGCTCAGCCCCTCCTCCAGCATCTCATCGGCTCCCTGGGGGCTTGGGACAACCTGCCAGGACCCTCCACAGAGAGGTGGAGAAACTGAGGCATGGGGTGGTGCCTGGAGGTCAAAGGGGCTGGGCGTGTCCCCAAAGGGTCAGCTCTGAGCCTGGCCAGGCCCTACACCCCGAGCACTGAAAGGTGGGACTGGTTCAACGCGGTGGAAGGGGGGGTGTTCATCCGCTTTCAGCAGCTCAGCAGAGCCTTCCTGGGGAGATTCAAAGGCTGAGCCCGGCTGGGTCCTATTTCGGGAGGGTTTTGGATGCCTCCCAAGTGACAGAAGTGGGTGGGGGCTGACCTGCACAAAGGGACTCTGTTTGGGACGCTGGGCTCCGGCGGTGCCCGGCGCGGAGGCCGGAGGCTGTGGCCGGTCCTCTTGTCCCCCACGTGATGGGTCAGCAGCCCAGGTTGGGGCAGGGGGCGAGTGCCCTCCTCCCGTGCCAGGTGCTGTTCCCCACCTGGATGTAAACTGAGGCGAGGGCGGGACTGCCCTTGCCTCTCGGGCTGCCGCTGTAACCGCTGAGTGACACTGCCATACCGCGGAGACGCCCGTGCCAACCTGCCTCGTGACGTGGGCTCCAACAGCCACCCGCCTTGGGCTACTTGCCCAGGCTGGCCCTGAGCCATCCCCTGGGGGAGTCCAAGGTCCCCCAGTGGGGTCGGGCTCTTCGGGAGCCAATACTCCAGTCACAGCTCCGCGACGGAACAGAAAAAACCCTCAACAGGCCAGATCCCAGAGCCCGATGCCACCGCAGGGCACACTGGGGTGCCACTGTACCAGCACCACTGGCCCTGGGACTGGTGGCCCTCCTGCATCACCTCACCGTCCCCTCACTGACCACCTCAGGGCCTGGGGGCTGCAGAAAGCTCATGGGGCCGCAGTGCTGTGACCAACCCATGCACATTGCCCGCTGCACGCAGAGCTCTGAGCGCCCACGGGCACTGGCAGCAGAGACCCTGGGATGGGACTGAGGTCCTCACCAAGGTGATGCTGGGCAAGATCCTGTCCCTGTCGCCACATGGGGTACAGCAGTCACGGCTCGGCCCCGGCTGCTGCTCTCCAACCAATGTGATTCCTCTCTCCAACCAATTCCCCACCGCAAGGCGAGGAAGCTGGTGAGCGCGTCCCGGTTCCCTCCGGCGGTACCTCAGGATGCGATGCAGTCATCGTTAATGCATCTGGACTCATTTATGGGGATGAGAAAATGTTTCCAGGTTTCCCACAAAGTCCCATTAAGATCCCAGTCCCACTCTATTTTTAGTGCCCTCATCAACAACGCCTTCCCCAGCCACCCCGGCGCTCCAGGGCCCCGTGGGGCTGGCGGGGGCACCCTGGGCACACGCCTGCCTCCCTTTGTGGGGAGCTGAGCTGCACCCAGACTGAGGGGCTGGAGGGGGCAAAACCTGGCCCTGCACTCCCTGACCCAGCAGCTTTGCACCCATGGGGGCATCCTGGGCGTGCCCCAGCCTGACTTTTGCTTGGGAGCAGAGGAAGAAGGAAACGTGGTGGGGAGGAACAGAAAAAGCCACCCCAGGTCACTGCGTTAGCGGAGGCTGCAGGACCCCACTCACCATGGAGGATGGAGAGTGGCTGGGTCTGAGCATCCCTGCAGGTGTAGGGTCACACCTCGCAGCACCAGATTGTCACCTGGCGATGGTCAATGGCTGGCCCAGCCAACACATCCATCAGCAACCCCCAGCGCCCTGGCAGCATCTCCTCCCAGGCAGCGGGTGCCCACAGGGCTCTCGGTGCAGCTGGCAAGGGCACGAGGATCCTGCCCTCGGCGCTGCGCCCTCCCGGGCTATCTATAGCCATGACCTCAGCGGGAGCCGGGGCAGGACCCGGCCGCACATCGTCCCTTCTTGGCAGGGCCACCGCCTCAGCCCCCACCCGGCACAGAACTGCCGCCAAGCCGAGGCTTTTATCCCGTACGTTCGCTAATCCGACGGGATTCGATGTCAGGGGCTGCCCACGGGAGGCTCACAAAGGCCGTTTCCAGGGGTGCTCAGCCAAGCGATGGAGAACGCCAGCCGGGAGGGGCAGCCGGCGGTGCTGGGTGTCACCGCGTTAGGTGACAGGGCCTGACCCCGGGGCCTGGACGGCAGCGAATGTGTGTGACCCGGCTGCGAAGAGGTCGAGCAGGAGACGTCCTTGCGTAGGCAGGGGTGACATGAGGACAGCTCGCAGCTGCGCCCCGCAGGCGTCGGGGTCACAGCCTTCCGCAGAGCCGGGGGTCGTGGGGAGGACCTGCTCACTCTGCGCCGGCTGCCCCGGGGGAAGCGGGGAAGGGGTGGCCCAGAGGAGGGGAATTTCCCCGGCTTTTTTCTCCAACAAACTCCTTGGCTTGTGCAATTAGAGAAATTTGTTTAACAAACTCCCGGGGGAGCGGAGCGGGAAGGTGGGGTGGCGCGCGGCCAGGGCGCTGCTCACACAGGCCCGCTCCCTCCCCGCCTGCGCCTTTGATCAGCAGCGCCCTGCGCCGGGGAACGGGAGCCGTTCCCCCTGGCCAGGGCCACGCTGTGCCACGGAAGTGCCCCGGCCCCTGCGGACACGCTGCCCGTGGCAACCCCTTGCCACGTGTCCCCTCAACTGCTGCTTCGCAGCCTCCGCCGCTCATCACCCCTGTTCCCATCGCCCCCGTTCTCGCCGGGGTGGCACGACCCTGGCACCCTGCCACGCTCAGCCTCCAACCTCGCGGGCCACAGGTGCGCACACGTGTGTGCCCCACCGTGCCCGTGCGCGGCGCAGGCTCCGGGCGCGCACTCGCCCTCTCGCTCCCGCTCTCTTTCTCATGCGATGCCATTTCCATCAAAAACCCTTTACTCGGCACTTTTCCCCTCATTGGTATTCACGCCGCGCGTTCTCTGTCCTGGCGCACAGGTTACTAAAGGAGATTTTGCGGCGCAGCGTGGCGGGGGTCACATTTCAGCCCGCGCCGTCTCGCTTTCCCAAATCGCTGGGCAGCAGCCAGGGCCGGTGGGAGGGGGTGCAGGATCCGGCACATCACAGCTCCCGCCAGGCAACCGTGGGACCAAGCGGCCTCGTCGCCTCTGGCAGCGGGGCGAGGCGGGCTGGCGGCGGCGGCTCTGCAGCACACAGTGATGGGTGGCTCCCTGGGGACAGCCAGCAGGTCACCGGCGTTCGCCGTCCTCCCGGCAGCCCCACGTGCCTGTGCAATGTGGGAGCAGCTGGAAAAGGGGGTCTGAGCAGAGAAGGGGGCACACACTTGACGTTGCCACCAGCCACCAGCACCCAGATGAGCTCTGGGTGACATCCACCGTGCCCCTGGTGGGACTGTATGCCCAGGGTGGAAACCTAGGGTGAGGAGGGAGCAGTGGGGCCCCTCTTTTTCAGGGCTGGTTTGGGGAAAGGGGAAATGTCTGGGTGGAAAATCAACTTTTCTCCCTCATGGGCTTTTTTTTTTTTTTTTTTCCTTTGAAAGCAAAAATATTTCTTGGTTTTTCGTGATCAGAAACATGTTGGGGGTTTTTTTTGGACAACAGCCGGTCAAATACCGTTTCCCCGTGAAGGGAATGCAGGGGCCCTTTGCAAGGAGAGCGAAAGCCTTCTTAAAAAACAAGACAAAACCACCAGTTTAAAAAAAAAAATCCACCTGGCTATGGACTTGAATAAGCTCCCAGGGAAGAGGGGTCAGCAGGAGGGCCGGATCCTGGTGTTCCCGTGCCAGGCAGTCCTGCTGGAGCTGTGGTGGTGGTGGGGAGGGCAATGTCCACGGCAGGAAGCCCAAAGCCCAGACCTGGGGATTTCGCCCAAAAGCTGCTCAGCGCTGGCTGCTGGCCGGGGAAGGAGGATTAATGCGCTTTTAGAGCAGTGGTGAGTTAACTGAGAAATCAATCCTTGGCAGTGGCTGGCCCCAGGTCCCCCAGCGCGTGAGCGCTGCCGCACCTGAGCCACGGGATCCTTTCCCAGCTCCTCTCCAGGACTTGGGAAGCTCCGGGTCTTGGCGGCCGGCGCAGGGCGCTGGGTCCCGGCCAAGCTGGCACAGAGCGCCCGGCCGCGGGGGATGCCTGCCCAGGGCCGACGTGACGGATGGCGAGCCCAGCCGCCCGCCCGGGTGCGAGCCAGGCCCTGGGATGCCCGGGGGTACCCTGTGCATCCCCTCCCTGCAGCTGGCACGTCCCAGGGGTCTGCATACCCTCCTCGAGGGTGAGATCTCAGGGTGTCTGGCTGCCAGGGCAGGGAGGGAAGCTGAGCCCAGTCTTTTGCCTGCACCAATTTGGTGCATCCAAAAGAACTTGGGTACCAAAAATCCACGAGGATTTGGCACTGGGCACTCCTGGCCCACCATGAAGCTTTGCCCCACTCAGACTCAGCCCCACCAGCAGCCCTCAGTCATGCCGTGGGGACGTCATCAGTGGTGCCACATGATTCTGGCAGAGCTCAGCGCCCACTGATGCCCTGGATGCTCCCATCGCCTTCGCCACCCTGCCTCGACCTGCCCGGCACACCCCAAGGTGCTGTGGGAGAAATCCTCTCCCCATAGGTCCCAAAGGAACACATCTCTGCCACCCCAGGGCCCTGCCTGCACTTCCCAGCTTGGGTGCAAGGACCGATGGGGACAGGAGCCCCCCCAGCCCCCTCCCAGGGGCAGCCATCCCCCTCCGAGATGCTTGGTACCGGCACTGCCATCCCTGCACAGAGGAGCCTCAGCACGGCCGGGGGTGGCAGGCAGCGTGCCAGCCTCACAGGGAGGGATTTTACCTCCCCCACAACTCTCCTTCTTCCCCTCCAGTGAGGGACTTTGGGGATGATCCCCATCACTGTCACCATCCCCATCCTGCCACCAAGGGCTTGGCTTGTGGCTAGAACAGGTGCAGGCACAATGGGAGTGATGGGAGGGACAAGGGGCACCCCTTGGGTTGCAGGGAAGTGTCCAGGGGCCGGGCACAGGGATGACTGGCACAGGCAGCATCGGTCAAGGAAGGCTGGTGAACAGACAGGGCAAGCTGTCCTTGTCCCAGGGCCTTTCCAGAGCCCTGCCTTGCAGGGACCTGCCTCCACCACCTCCAAAGGCAGGAGACACTGTCCTTCCCTTTCCCTGTGAGTCCCAAATCGCTATTCGAGCCCTCCTTGCCATGCACAGCCCTGGCTCCGGACAGATCCCTCGGTGCCACCGTGGCAGTTCTCCCCTGGGCTTTCGAGCTCCCCATTCCAGGACTGCCCAGGGCTCCTTGGGGAGCCGCCTTTCTCACTCTTTGCTGTGCCTTGATAAGGGCAGCGTGGCTGGCTGGGCTGGCCCTTGCCATGGTTCCTCTGCCCAGCGAGCCTCGCCACGCCAGCACTGCCCTGGCCACACCATCTGCACCACAGCCACCCCTGCAAGGGGGGAAAACCACCGGGCCAAAACAGGATCAGGCTACGGCTCCCAGCATCCATCCCCAGCCCTCCCAGGCTCAGGGGAATAGAAAAGCCAAAGGGAGCTATTCCCAACTGCTCCCAGAGTTCCGGGCAGTGCTCTGGGCTCTGGCAGCTGGGCTTTGTTCAGCAGTCTGCAAAGGCGTGCGCGCACCCGCAGCGCTGGGCACGCGGTGGGATCACTCCCTGCCCTGGCACGGAGGGAACCGCGGGCACGAGGGACCTGAACCACGGTCAGGGAGGGAACCGTGGGCAGGGCAAAGCTGCCCAGGGAGGGGAGGAATCGGCAGGTACCTCGGAAAAGGGCGGCTGATTTACTGCACGAGGCCCCAGACAAGTTCAAGGTGATGAGGGGGAGAGCGGCACAGCGTGAGCTCCGGCCAGCAGCCCCTCGTGCAGCTGGCTTTATCCCACCCGCCTGCCCGCATGCCCATTCCGGCCCTCCGATCCAGCTTCAGAAACCTCACTGAAAACAGGATCTGTTTTTGCCGGGCGAGGCTTTAAGATGGGACCAGGCAGGAGCAGCGGGCACAAGCAGCGGGGCCGGGCTCGCCAGGGCAGGCGGGCACAGCGCGGCGGGCGCCGCGGGGAAAGCGAGGATCTCCCGAAGGTTGCATTTAAAGAACAGCCTCATTGTTTTTCCCAAACAATACTCAGCAGATGGGAGAATTGAAAGTGTGTTGCAACCTTCCCTCTCTTCCCCCGCCATGCCCGGCTTGCTGCTCCCATCCTTTGGCAGCCGATCTGAGCTCCCGGCTGGAAACCAGTTCGCCAGAGCTACTGGTGGAGGGGTTGAGCACCGGCGCTGAAACATCCCGGCGCTTTTGGGAAGGGGGCTTGCCAAAGGATGGCCCATGAGATGTGCCCAGCAGGCAGCTCCCCGCTCCAGCCACATGCCTGCAGCAGCGGTGGCAGCCGAGGGATGTCTGGTCGTGGCTGGGGAGAGGTGGGATCCCCTTGGATGCCTGGAGATGTGGCTGTGACTGTGCCACGTGGCCGCAACGCCTCTGGCAGCCCGGCTCCATGCCCCAGGCCCTGAGCTGTGCCTGTTTGCCAGTACCGAGGTTTGTGCCAGGCCAGCTTAGCCTGGCAGTTCCCGACGCCCCTCGCATTCTGAGCCACTGACAATGGCACACGCGGGGGTCTGTACCCGGCCACAGGCTCTCGGTCAGGCAGTGAGGGTGCATTGCCTCTGCCATCCCAAAATCAGCTCTGCACCCTTAGCATGGAGCCTGGGAGAGGGAAGAGGGTCTCTGACCAGACCCTGGTGGGATGCCCGGCTTCCAACATTACAGCTGCCTTGGAGGCTGGTGCCCATCTCACCTCGTTCCCATCCTGCAGCTACCAGGGTGGGGGGCTGAGGGTGTGCTGGGGGCACTGCCAGGTGCCAGCATGAGCCAGAGGTGTAGGAGCATCACAAGTAATAAAATTTGCAATATTGCCCCACCAGATGTATCCCAAATCTCCCCCCACTGCAGATCCAGGAGCCAAGGATAACCGTCAAGCTTTGGAAATCCCTTCGGCTCCTCGGAGCAGCTCCCAGGGGACACACGTGCAGGTCCCTGGCAGGTGCTCAGCTCCAGGGTTATTTTGGAGCCCGGGCAGCCGGACACTGCCCCCCCCTCCCCGTCCCGCTCCCCCGTGGGCAGGGTGAGGCCTCGGCGTGGCGGCGGTTCCGGTGCTGCTTCCCTGCTAATCTGGGCAGCTCCCTCTTGACTTCCCGGCCTGTCCCTGAGGGGGACAGAGGTGAGCTGCGGAAGCGGGAGGAAGTCCCCAAGCAGGGACACAAAGCTGGGGAGGGCACAAAGCCACCCTCTTGCCTGACGGGAGACACGGCCGAGGCCGTGGCCAGGAGCGTGCCACGGGCGATGCCTTTGCCAGGGCTATTTTGGTGCCGCCGGGCTCCCCGGCTCGGGCCCGTTCCGGCTGGGAAGGGCGCCCGCCGGAGGGGTCGCCGGGGTCCCGGCGGCCGTGCCGGGCTCCAGGGGCTGGCAGCGGCGGCGGTGGGGAGATGCGCAAAGGCCGAGGCAGGGCGGCTCCCGCGCACGTTCCAATGTATCCACATCACCATCCGCAGCTCCCGAGCCCGGGCGAGCCTGCCCGCCGCGCGGGTGGGATGGGAACGGGAACGGGAATGGCTGGGCTGGCGGCGGGGGACGACGGCTGCTCCCATCCGAGCCGGGCTGGATCGGGGCTGAGGCTGTATCAGGGTAAGGGGGAGGACACCAGAGCCTTCCCCGAGCCCAGGCAGCGGGGCAGAGGATCCGTGGAGGAAAAACCAGCTCCCCTCGGTCGGCCAGGAGTGCTGGGAACAGCATGGGTTTGTGAGGAGAAGGGCTCCTGCCAGCCCCGGCCTGGCCCGGCTTCCCACATCACACCAGCACTGTGAGCTGGCAACAACAGGCGCTGCCAACCCAGTACCAGCTGGAGACTGGGAGGTTTGGGAAGTGGTGGGACCCCTGGGAGGGATGGAGTCAGGGTGGGGAAGTCAGGATGGCAAGGAAAGGGAAAAAAAGGACAGAAAAAAAGAAAAAAGAAAAAAAGGGAAAAAAAAAGAAAAAACCCAAAAAAGGAAAAAAGCAAGAAAGAAAAAAGGAAGAGAAAAAATGAAAAAAGAAAAATAAGAATGGAAAATGAAAAAATGCAAATAAAAAATAGAAAGAGAAAAAGAAAAAAAAAAGAGAAAGAAAACATAGAAGAACAAAAAAAAAAAAAAAAAAAAAAAAAGAGAAAAAGAAAGAAAGACAGAGAAGAAAATAAGCCAGATTGAGGTGTGACCCTTGACAAGTCAACCACACAACAGGGAGCACCACCTCAGGGTCATCTGAGCAGCCCTGGTGCTGCCCACCATGCCCCTGCCCGTGCCCTCACCATCCCCACTCTGTGTCCGGGGAGAGCCGGGGCTGGGCCCCGCGCTGCCCCCGCACCTCGCAGTGCCACGAGGGGACCCCCACGGACCCCCACGGGCAGCGGAGCCCAAGCCCCCGAGGTGGAGCCAGACCCAGCCCGCAGCCCCGGCCCGAGGGAGGGCATCTGGCAGGAGGGAGTCTGGCACGGGCAGGGGGTCCTGCAGCAGCACCCCCTGCCCACAGCAGAGCCCTCGTGGGGTGCAGCACGAGGCCAGGCCCGGAGTGGGCAGCGGCTGCCAGCAGGGAAGAGGTTACGAGGCGGGGAAAGCTGCCTGCTCAATAATTAAATAAATATCAGCGATCAATAAGCACAATGCAAAGGCAGAGCCGCAGTGGTCGTGCTGTGGGCACGGGGGGGGTTCCTGACTCTCCCCCCTGTGGCCATACCGGCTGTTGGGGGCATATTTTGGGGACGCCCCGCTTGCCTGCACCGTGGGCCCTGGCACGGCCACCCTGCCGCATGCCACCAGACCACGGCGGCGTGGCCTGGGGTGACACCAGTGTCCCCACGCACGGCTCGGGGCTCGCCCTGGTCACCCCGACACCTCGGCGGGGGCTGGCATCGCCCCTCGCCTCAGATACCGACAGGGTGCCCCCCACATCCTGCCGCGCACGGCCCCCCCTGCCCTCTCGCCCACCAGCGCGGCGTGGCACGGCCGGGTGCACATTGTCCCAAACTTGGAGGATTTTGAACAAAAAGCCTGTGCCCCCCCCGCCCTTTGCACCCCACCATGTGCAGCTGGGCTGGGGGGGGAAGGAAAAGTTTCACGCTACGCAAGAGGCAGCACGGCCGAGCCCGAGCCTGCAGCGCCGAGCCCCCCCCGGCCCCCCCCACCCACCGAGGACCCCCTGCACCCCACGGTGTCCCCCCTCACCCCCAAAGCCGGCGGCTTCCCCGCACCACCCACCTCTGGGCGCAGCGAACAAAAAATAAAACCCAAACCACAACGCAATCTTCCAACCCCCCCACGCCCCAAGTGAAAGTGAAGGCTGAAAAAACCCAAAAAGCACCAGAAACACCATAAAAAAAACCCTGCAAAAGGCGAAGGAGGGGGACAAGAGGGGAACGCGGCTCCTTTGAGCAGCCCTGCACGGCCCCAACCCGCCTTTCTCTGTTATGATTATTTTTAGGGAGGGGGGTGTTGCTTTTTCTTGGGTTTTCTTGTTTTTTTTTCTTTTTCTTTTTTTTTTTTGTATTTGTTTAAGTCTGTTGCGGGGAAAGGACGAAATGGGGGGGGGGACGCGGGGGGGTCCCGGTTACCTGGGTCAGGCAGAGAGGAGACGAATACATCCCGAGCCGTGCTGGGAAAGTGCCTAATTGCAGGGCTGAGACTCGAGGCGTAAAAGTTACTGAGTCATTTCGGAGGCTGGAGCAGTCCGGGCGTTTTTTCTCTCTCTCTCCTCCGGAGCGGCTCTGCGGGGCCCGGGGGGGGGCAGCCGGGCACGGGGGGACGGCCCCGCGGGAGGGGGGGCCGAGGAGGAAATAAAAAGATTCCAACTTCCCCCCCCCCGCCAAAAAACTAAAAAAAAAAAAAAAGAAAAAAAAAAAGAAAAAAATCAAAAAACCCCAAACCAAAACAAACCAACCCTGAAAAAAAATTAAAAATAAAAAGCAAAATTTCCCCCCCCCACCTTGGAAAATAAAGCGCTTTTTTGTTGTTGTTGTTGTTTGTTTGGGGGTTTTGGGGGAGCGGTTTAAAGAGGCAGAAGGGTCATCCTCACCCCGGGGGGGGGGGTCGGGGGTCCGCACCCAGCCTGCAGGCACGGGCGGCGGGGAAGTTAGAAGGGAAGCGGCTCCATCCGAGACCCGGGCAGCGGAGAGAGAGAGGAAAGAAAGAATGAGAAAATGAAAAAAAAAAAAAAAAAAAAAGACGGAAAAAAAAAAAAAAGGAGCGAGGAATGAAGTGACGTTATGAAAAAAGCCCATCCCAAAATATTACATCCCATTTAAAGATGTAGGAACCCCCTTTGGCTCGCAGGGCCGAGGCGCTGCGGGGCGGGGGGTGGGGGGGAGGGACGGGGCCCCCCGTGGGACAGCGAACCCCCCCCTCACCCCGGCGCGGCCAGCGCCGAGCGCGCCCGGCTTTGGGTGTTTTGGGGGTTTTATTTTTTTATTTATTTTTTTTTTAACTCAACGGAGCCAATCCAGCGATGGGAGAGAAAAAACCCTGCAGATTCATGTGCAACTTCTGGGCAGCGGCCCCGGCGCGGGGGGGTGGCAGTGGTGTTACCCCCGTACCCAGCCCCGGGGCGGGGGGGCCGCCCCGCCGGCCCCGCGCTGCCCCCTCCGCACCGCGCTCATCCCGCGGAGACGCGGATTCCGCCCCCCCTCCCCGCGTTATTTAACGACCGGCAGCATCGCGGTGCCACGGGGCGGGGGGAGAGCGCCACGGGCAGCCCCGCGCCCCCCCCCCCCCCCCCGGCCCCCGGGGGGCCCCCCACCCCCCCCCCCC
>JACBWW010000163.1:83438-95985 GCA_020086605.1 Lanius collurio | reverse complement strand
AAAAAAAAAAAAAAGAAAAATTCTTTAAATTTAAAACCTCTAGAACTTTTTTCTTGTTGTTTTTTTTTTTTTTTTAAATCACCATCTGCTCCCCCCCAAAAAAAGCCACTTCCCTGTTTTAAAGCTGAAAAAAAAAAAAAAAAGGCTGAAATGAGCAGTTCCCTCGCCTCGTCCCAGCTCCAGAAGCCTCGAGGAATGTAAACTCGGTGGTAACTCTGCTCGCAGAGCACAGTTTGCATTTTCTGCCCGGCCCTGAGTGCGATACGGCGCAAAAATAAACCCTGGGAAGAATTTGCCAATTTTTAACTGCTTCCAAGGCCGCAGTGGTGCCCGCTGGCAGCTCCCTCTCTCCTGCCAGGGTTTTATTTTTCTCCAGTGATTCCTCGTCTTCCCCAGCCTGGCGTGTTTTGGGGGGAATGTGGATATTTGGGTTCAGTCTGTGGGAGATTGCCTGGCCGTGCCAGGCTGGCGGTGCCAGGGCGAGGAGGGAAAATGGGAGAGAAAGAGCAGGGCTGGGATTTTATTTTCCCTTCTGTGAGGCCCTGGGGTGCAGGGTGATGGGGAAGGGGTTATTTATTTCTTAGTGATAAAGAAGTTCTTTATTTATTATAAATAATTGTTTCTATTTATTTATAATAAATAAACAACTGCCGTAGTTATTTATTTTTGTAATGCTGTTAAAAGTATTTCCTAGGTGATTCAAAGCTGGGGCTGAAGGGCTTCTGGCCTTGGTTTTGAGACATCCTTGTGGGTTTCCAGTGGCCCAGGGGCACACCTTGTGTCCCCCCAAATTCCTCCTGCAGTTTGTCCTCCCAGACTGATCCCATTTCCCCTCTGTCAGAGGGGACTCATCCTGCAGGAGACAAAACAGCACCGGCCGAGGGTGGAAATGATTCCAGTGCAGTGGGTGGCACCTGTCCCCTGGCAGGGCAGGGCAAAGGGCACCCCAAATCCTGACCCCTCATCCAGAGGGTCACTCAGCTCCTGGGGTGCTGCAGGATTTGGGGTGCCGTGGGCTGTGCTGCCCATGGGGCCGGGGAGCTGCCACCAGACCCTGCAGCAACCACCCCCACTCCCCCCTGTTCACCGCAGCCCCCTCAGCCTGAACCCCAATTCCTACTGTAAATCCCAGGCAGAAAAAGACTAAAAATAAAAAAATCCTGGGTTTTTTTTGTGATTCCAGGCTGCCTGTAAACGGCATTTTGAGGATGGGGGTGGAATCCAAACCCAATTTAATTTTCCCGTGCAGGCCATCCCTGCTGCCTCAAATAAAACAAAAAGTGTGGGGTGGATTTGGGGCGCAGTTCTGTTTCTCCAAGTGGTTTTTCGCAAGGATTAAAGCCCGGAGGTGGAAGCTGAGTTACCCTGATTCCAGGGAGTGGCTGGATCAGGCCCTTTGTTCATTCCTTGGGTTTTTATCCCGGCCTGTTCGTGGGCTCACGACCCCCTGTCTATAAAACCAGTGCTTGGAACAAGTGGAAAATTGTGGGGCTCCCCCTCAAAGCTGGATTTTATTTCTAAAGGGCATTTCATGGTTGATTTGTGCTGCTAAGACACCTCGATGCCAACTTTTGGGCTCAGCCAAGGGGGTGCAGATACCCGTGGAGCAGCACAGGGCTGGATGCCCCCCCATCGCCATGGGGAAACATCCCCCAGCCTCATTAACCCTTTTTTTGGGCTCATTTTTAGCATTTTTGCAGGGTTTTTTCCAAGGTCCCATTCTACTGGGCGCAACGGCACGGCCGAGCCACGTCCCTCTCTGAAAAAAGGGAGGGAAAGGGAAATAATCCATGTTGGGATAGTTTTGTTGCTGCCTTTCTTTGCTTTTAAAATAACTTTTAAGGAGAATATTCTGGTTTTGACCAGAATTTATTTACTTTATTCCTGCATATGGCTCTTGGCCTGGGTCCCAAACAGGCAGAGGTCTGGCCTGGCTCGATTCAAAGCCAAAACGTGCAATGAAAAGAGATTTTTTTTTCCCCCTTTTCTCTTTCTTTCTAAAGCAGGTTTTTAACTAGTCAAATTGTTGCTGATGAGGGGGGATTTCAGTTTAAAAATTGCTAGCAGATTTCAGGGAATTATTCTGCAGGAATTTCAAGGGCTTTTAGGATTTTTGCTGTGGCTTTTTATTGGGTTTTTTGGCTGCAAGTTAAATATGAGAAAAAAATAATATGAATCCCCAATTTTCCCCCCCAGTCTGTATTTTTTACATCATCTCAAACATCCCCTTTTCCCCCAGGGTTTGTTGGAAATCAGCCCTCAGAGGGCTTGTGGAGCCCCTTCCCTGCTCTCACAGCGCTCGGCACAGGGAACCGCGACCTCACCGGAGCAAATCTCCCCCAAAATGACCCCAAAGCTTGGTTTTACATCAAAAAGGGGCTTTGGTGGGGGTTGCCAAATAGCTTCAAACATCACCACGGGCCCACGGTGCTGCTGCTTTCCCTCCTCTGGGGGCTTGGGCCGGGACTTTTGCAGCCACGTGTGGACAGAGGCACCAGGAATTCTTGCAAACACCGAAATTTCGCTCATTAAAAAAAACCCCTCCCAACAACAACCAAACCCCAAATGCAACCAGGAAACGTTTCCTCACTCATTTGTTTTTTTTTTTCTTTGTCCACAAAAAGGCATAAATCAAATCTGGCCACTCTCCCAGGGCTGGTTTGTCATGTTGGTGTTGGGGAATTTGGGGAAATTTCTGGAGTGGGAGGAATGGGGAGGAATATGGCCCTGACTCTTTTGTTGGGGGCGAGTGAATCCCAGTTTGGCTTTTGTCCCCTCCCTGCAGACAGAGCTGGCAGAGGGGGTCCTGCCATTGTCCCCATGTCCCCGTCACATTGCCATGGCAGCCCCTCGGCCCCTGCAGCTCCGTTTTGGGAGCAGGAGCACCTCAGTGCCATGGTCCTGGTGCCATCCTCGGCACGGGGCTGCGGCTCTGCGCCACCACACTGAGCCCAGCAGTGCCCCAGTGCCAGGGGAGCCCCCCAAAAATGTTTCTGTGCCAAGGGGAGCAGCACCCAGGGGTGGGGGGAGCACAAAAACCTCCCCAAATATGGCTCTGCTGGAGGGGAGGGCGGAGGAACGGGGAAGCTTTGGGGAGCTGAAAGTGAAAGTGGCGGGCGGTGGGTGCAGCGAGCACAGGGAGGGTTTGGGGAGCCCAGCTGGCACCCTGTCCCCTGGGGGGGGTTCAGTCCCCGGGAGCTGGGCCTGGGGCAGGCAAAAGCAGCCGGTGGTGGTGTTTTGGAGCCCCAACAGAAGTGGGAAGGAATCCTGGGGGAATTTTAATCAGTTGCCAAAGCAAACAGAAGCGCGGGGAGGTACCGAGGTACCTGCTCCTGCCGCAGGATCCCGCACCTCCGGCTCGGCCCCAGCCCCTTCCCACGGTGTGTGCCGGGCCCAGCGCTCCAGGGCACTGCCAGGGGCAAACAGGCCGGCAGCAGAGATGGAAAACCACCACTGCCCAGTTGCACCAGTTCAACACCGGGGCCAGGTGCGGGGTTCGCACTCCCAGCACAGCCCTGGAGCCCAGCACTGGCCTCGGACCCTCCAGCTGCCCTTAGATGAGGCCTTTGCTGTGGTAGGAAATGGTTTCTCTGAGGATTTTGTTTGCCAGAGGAGAAAACTGGGCTGGAATTTGCAAGAAGAAAGTTTGAAGGGAATGGCAAAGAATTATTATATTAGTTTTCCAGAAGGAGCTTCCAATTGTGCCGGAGCACAGCGACGTGTCCCGGAGCGACACAAACGGGGGGAATACCCAAAAGTCATTCTGGGGGAAGGGTCCCTTTCCTGGGAAAAGTTTGGCAACTCACAGACTCCATTGCCAGCCTCTGTCTGCAGCTAAACCAATTACTGCAGACAAATTGGCACGGACGTTCGCCTTGCCGAGCTCTCGGCCGCACAAAGGGCTCGGCTTTCCCTCCTCGCTTTCCCTCCTCGCTTTCCCTCCTGGCCTTCCCTCCTCGCTTTCCCTCCTTTTCCCTCCCTTTCCCCCTTCCCTGCCACGATTTTACGAGAGAGGAAAATTACTCGGATGCTGAGCGTACTGTAAGTAATAAGGGCTTTGAAAATAGGCTCCTAATTAAAAATGATACCACTGCTCGTTTGTTTTTAAGCACATATTAAACTTTTTTTTCCTTCCCTGCTGCATTCAAATGTTGGGGTTGCTGGCTTGGGTCTTTTTTTGTGAAAACTGGCTTTCCGTGCCGTGATTCTGGTTTGATTTGATTCCCCCCTTCTGCCCCCCCGCCCCCCCCCGGGGTCTGCTTCGAATTAACGAAAGCCAAATCCAAGAAGCTGGAAAGGGATATTATAGAATTTTCCATGTCCTTATTATTTTTTTTATTAGTGGGACCAGGCAGCTCAGCAGAGCAGGGAGGGAAAATGGGGTTTGTGGCTGGGGGGGCTGCATGAGGCACTGGTGGGGGGGCAGCAGCCCCCACCTGCAGCTCACGGACCTCGGCCTTGGGGGGCTCCTGGCCCAAGCGTTTAGCACAGGAGCTTGAGCTGCACCAGGAGATGGGATGTTCTGTCTGAACATGGGGTTTGCAGGGTCACCCCCTCTGCAGCACCCCAGGGTGGTGGCAGGGGACCCCCAAGGTGGTGGCAGGGAGCTCCCAGAGCTGTCCTGGCAGCCACGCCGCAGTGTCCTGGCATGCACCGGCCTGGGCACAGGGAGCAGGCACCAAGGGATGCTGTGAGCCTGCTGGAGGCTCTCAGGGGGATGTGGTGGCACTCAGGAGGTGTGGGTGCTGCGGGCTGTGACAGTGCCCCAAGGCCCAGGCAGTGCCTCGGGGGCAGGTGCCCAGCGGGCAGTGGGTACTGCGAGACCCCGTGGGGTCAGTGCTCAGGGCCAGGCACCCTGTGCAGGGTGGGGGGCCTTGGTTAGCCCTGGGAAGGGGGTACAGGGGCTGTTCCATGGTCCTGGTCCAGCCTTGGCTCCCAAACCCCAAATCATTGCAGGGCCAGGGGCTGGGGCATCACCGAGCTGTGCAGGGACAGCAGCTCAGCTCCCCCACCCGCCCCGTGCCAGGGCGAGGGACTTCGGTGGCTTTGGATGTGTTCCCTGCCTGTTTCGCACTCGGGGCACCCGGAGCAGGGCCTGGAGAGTTAACACCAGCCACGCCAGCTCTTGGCCGCCGGCACATGCTCTGCCCGGCCCTGAACCGCCGCCAGCTCCCGCTCCGGCAACAACAGCCCCCATTGTGTGCCAGGCGCCCCGCGCCAGCACCCAGCTGCCGGCCGGGCCGAGGGTGCAGCGCAGGGCCACAAGTGGACTTTGTATCCCCGCTTTGGGCTGCTGGGTGGTGCTTTTTCTTTTTTTTTTTTTTCCTTCTTTTTTTTTTTTTTTTTTTTTAATAGGAAGCAAGGAAAACAGGGCGTTCGGCTCCCGGCGTTTCGCCCAGCCGCTCTGCAGCGAGCCAGGAGGAAAATATTTTTTTAAAGACAATTGCTTGGCTCTTTTTTTGCCTTTTATTTTGCCTCTCTTTTTTTTGCCTTTATTTTTCCTTTTTTTTTTTTTTTTGCTTTTCATTTTGCTTTTTTGCCTTTCATTTTCCTTTTTGTTTTTTGCCTTTTGTTTTCTTTTTTTCTTTTTACTTTCCCCCTCTGTTTTCTCTCTTTTTTTTTCCCCTCCTGCTTTTTTTCCTTTTCTTTCCCCCCTTCCTTTTTTCTGGTTTCTTGGGTCTCTCGCTATGGTGGCCCCGGATGCATCGCCTCCGAGGGGCTGTGTTTACCCAAGTGGCACCGTGTTTGTCACCGGGACTGGCTTGCTCCGGTGTCCAAATCCGCACGTGACAGCGGGAGCAAACATCCTCCGCCGGCTGCCGGCACCGGGGCTGCTCCTTCTCCCGAAGCACTGGGGCTGAAGCCTCCCAGCTGCTGCACCCAAACGCTGCCTTGGGGGCTCAGCCCAACCCTTCAGCCCTTTTGAGGTGAAGAAGGGGCTCTGTGGTCCCCGCCCCAAGCTGCCTCCCGGGGCCCAGGGCAGGATCTGTCCCTGCTGTCCCATCCCCCGGAGCTGCAGCAGAATCACCTCGTCCCTCTGTGTTCCGAGCGGGGAAACCGAGGCGCAGCTCCTTACTTGCCGGGGCAAATCAGACCCATGCGGGAGGATTTTCCTGAAGGTTTTTAAATCAACATTTTGGGGCCTTTTGGGGTGAAGGCTGTAGCTTCAGAGACAGGGGGTCTTGCACCCCGCTCCTGGCTCCCGTGGCACTTTGGACACGGGTGAGCTCTGCTCAAGGAGCATCCCTGGCTGAGCACGGCGGGCGGTGGGGAAGGTGCCCAGCCCAGGTGTGGCAGCAGGGAGCCCACAGGACCCGCAGGCTCTCACCGGAATGCCCGCGCTGGCACTCCCCACCTGCCCGGCCATCCTGGCTGTGCTCCCGGAGCGGGGAGGAGGGGGAAGGCGGCGTCACGGGCCGGGAAGCTGAGCCAAATCTCAGCGCAGTGATAATGTTGAACATTGATTTCTGTATTGCCCTTCCTCTGGCCTGGCAGGACTGTGGGGTGTGCGGGGCCAGCAGCTCCTGCAGCCGGAGCCTCCGTCGTGGGGCATCCTGCATCTGTGTGTGCCCTGCATCCCAGCCAGCTCTGAGGCCCAGACCTGCCAAGGGGGAACTTCAAGGCAGGAAGGGCCTCCAAATAAAGGGTATTTTGGAGGAATGGAGGCACCATTTCTGAATCCAGGGGACTTTTGGCTGCGAGCAGGCCCTTCTGGGTGTTCTGCTGTGTCCAGCATGTGCCAAACTGAGTCCCAAATCCCAGCCCTGCCCTGGGATCTGGATAACCCTGACACCCCAAACACCCCTGACACCCCCCAGACACGCCCATGCTGCCCCTGTGTGTGACACCAAGATGGGAGCAGGGCTGTGGGCAGTGCAGGGCAGTCCCTGGGCTCCAAAATGCCTCAGAAATGTGGGTTTTGGGTGACATTCCCAAATCCCTGGAGAGGACCCTGCAGCCCCAGCCTCCCACACAGAGCGTGGGTGTCTCCAGCCTGGTGCAGGTGTAACCCTGCTCCTGCCCCATCCTCCCACTGGCCATGGAGGGGTCAGGGCAGCACTGGCACCCCAGAGCAGCCCCACAGCACCATCAACCCAGCTCCAGCCTCGGAGCTGGGAAGTCTGTCTCAAAACCAGTCCGACTAGAATAACTGGGAAGGCAACTGTGGTTTCTTTTCAGGAAAAAAGAGATCTCGAAAAAGAACTGAAACTGTTTTCATTTGGACAAAAATATTCCTAGACATTTTTCCACATTTTGCCAGCAAGAAAGAGCATTTGCTTTTCATTTTTCAATGGAAACCCAGAGAAATGTAATTGAAAATGATGTTTTCCCTGAGAAAGAAGAAAAAGGCAATTACTGTTAAAAATGCATTTTGGTAAAAACAAAGCAACTTGGTGAAAGAAAACCCTCCCCAAACCAGGCCTGGCCTGTGCTGACACGGTTCCCCCCGAGCTCTCATCCTGCCGGGTGCCACACGCCGGGGCCGGCCGACGGCCGCTGGTCATCCTGACTCCCTCGGGTCAGGAATGGCCGGGAGCTGGGAATAGCCAGGAGCTGGGACTGGCCTGACAGCGGGAGGGGGACACAGCAGGACACCCTCACCACGTCCCACCACGTCCCCACAGCCCGCCTGCATTTTGGAACGGGGTGTGAAGCAAACATGAGACGACCTCAAACACTCGGTCCCATGGTGCTTTTTGGAATAGTGATAATTAAATTCAGACTTTTTTCCTTTCAAAATGCCCTGGAAAAATCCAATCACTTTGCAAATCAAAATAAGCATTTCCAATTAATCCTCTAACTTGAACCACATGGCTTTTAGGGAACGTGGTTGCACTCTGCTGAGACGCTATTTTTAAACCGGTGACGGCTCCGGCGATGTTCCGAGTGTGCTGCAGACAGGCACGGCACGGCCCAAGCTGCCGGGGGCTGCCGGAGGGAGCTCGGGGCCACTTTGTTCCCCTCCCTGTCCCCCAGGTGTGCAGGTGCTGCCCCGTGGCCAGTACAAGGGCAGGTGACAACTGGCGGCTGCAGGGACAGAGCCTGAGGCTGCCTGGGTTCAGCTTTCCCCTTCTGACAGTTGTGGCCATTGTTGCAGAGCAGCAGCCACAACCTCCTGCTCCCTCCAGCCAAGGGGTCCCAGCAGCAGCACTCCCAAATTCCCCCCCTGGGGGCTGAGGCTGCACAAACTCATCACAGGATGGCTGGGCACCGGGGCTGTGCCAGGGACAGGGGCGGTTGGGGGGTGTGAGGACAGTGCCCATGTCACAAATGGAGCATGAGGACATTAAAGCCTCCCCCAAACCCCTTCCTGGATTACTGCAGAGACCCCACCAGTGGGGAAAAGCCCCACTTGCAAGGCAACTTTTCCTGGCACCACTCCCAGGTATGCCAGTGGGAGGAACTGGCGGCATACTGGGTCACCTTCCCCTTTGACACCTCTTTTGTCCCTTGGGACAGGAGCCGTGCTGGGTGAGGGCAGCCAGGTGAGGGATGGGGCCAGCTCCCGCCTCCTGTTCCCTGTCCCTGCCTCACTCCAGCAGTGGCATTTCTGGGGCCCCTCCATGGCGGTGCCAAGGTGGTGCTGAGCGGTGCCAGCTGCCACCCGCGGGCCTGGGGTGTTATTTTTAGCCCTGGCTGGGGATTTGGGTGCTAAGCAGCCGGCACCTCACAAGCTGATTTGAGCACTAAGCTGAAAAGCTGGGGACGTGGCCAAGGCAGGCACGGATCCGGCCCCCACCTGCCTCCGGTGCTGGGGGAAGGGGCACCGAGCCCTCTGGGGAGGGGGCTGTGGGCGAGCCTGAGGTGCTCTGGGGTGGCACCTCCATCCTGCTGCTTGTGCCCATCACCGTCCAGTGCCCCGCATGCTGGGGGCAGTGCCACTGGGGGGAATGGGGGTGTTGGATCCCCTCCAGGCCACGGGGGCTGGCGCTGGGAAACGCCGCCGTGGGCAGGGCGAGGCGGGAGCGGGCCCCAGCCAAAGTCAACTCAGCCACCGACGTTCCCAGGCTCCGTGTGCTGACGGACGCCCCAGTGCCCGGGGCCTGGGCAAGTGGGGTGCTATCCACCCCCCCAAATCCTCCTCTTCCTCACACGTGTGCTCCTGCACGTGTTTTTCCTCTGGGACTGTTTTGGGAGCAGCCAGGAGCCTGCATCATCCCCATTCCTCAGGGGCTGAGGCTGTGGCGGGGCCAAGGCTGGGTTTGGCACCACTTTGGGCACTGAGCCAGCACCTGGAGCTGGGGCCATGGAGATGCTTGGGGCCCGGTTCCTCCCACTGTGGGGATGCTGTGGAGCACCCACATCATCTGTACAGGGAAAAATGATGGTGCTGAGCTGCTCTGGGAGCTGTGGCATAGGAGGGCCGGCAGGGCCAGACACTGGAACACCAAGAGCGCCCTTGGCCTCAGCCCAAAACTTCCTGCTGTCTCCCCAACCAGCTCCTTGTCACCTTCATCACCTCCTTCCCACTCCTCATCCCCCATGCTGGGGTCTCCAGCAGCCAGGCTGCTGCTTGGGAAGGAGCCATTCCCCATGGGACACCAGCATGGTGATCAGCACAGCGGGTGAATGGCAGAAGGGCTGACCTGGGCCTGTCCCCCTGTCGCCCCTCACCAGCTCTAGGGTGGTGCCCGCTGCTCACAGAGCCCGCAGCCTCCCTGCCATGCCAGCTGGCTGCCTGCCCTGCCTGGCACCGGGGCCTGCCCGCTCCTGCCCGCACACGCCAGTGGCAGAGCTGGGCCCAGCCCCGGTGCTCAGCACCTGTGCCAAGGAGCGCAGCCTGACCCCGCCGACACCGAGCCTGGCCCCGCACGTCACACTCTGCTCTCGCACCCATGGCGGGCTCGCTGCCCGCAGCAGCGGCGGGGCTGCGGCACCCGGCACCCGCCACGGCCGGGGATGGGCAGCACGGATCCAGCCAGCTCCGCTCCCCCTCCCGAGGGAGCCGCAGCATCTCCGGCTGTGCCCGGGCTGGTGGGTGTTTGGCAGACGGGCGCGGAGGCGGCTCTCGGCACTGTACCTGTGCCAAGCAGGCGGCTCCAAAACGCTGCTGATGCCAGCGGGGCATGGCTGGACCCCAGTGGTGGCCAAGACTGCTGGGGGAACCGATGGGGGGTGTGAGTGGGAACCAGCCCCAGCCCTGGGGGAGAAGGGCCCTTCCCTGGCACTGCCAGGAGAGGTTAGGGCTGCTCTGCGGGAGGAAGGAGGCGGCTGCGTGCGGCGTCCAGCCCTGCCGTGTGGGCTTCCCAAGCTGCTCGCCCTTCATTTCGGAGCTTATTAAGAGCTGGGCTTTGTCAATAAGGCACCATATAAAGCACATTGTTGTCTCTTAGCAACCTTAACTAGTTTAAGAAGAATTTTGTTTAGTTTTTTTTTTTCGGAATATAGAAGAAATGCACCAGGAAACGGCTGCGCCAGCCGGGTTCATCCGGGAGCACCCGCTCTTCCCGCACGAGTCGGCAGCACAGCACAATGGCTTGGCCCCAGCTCCAGTCCCAGCTCCCGGCGAGCAGGGCCTGCTCCCAGTTACAAAATGGGAGTGCACGGAGCACCAGGAGGCTGCTGGGGGAAGGACACAGATCCAGGGGTGGCGATGTTGGCCATGGGGAGATTACCAGGCTCTGCCAGACCCTGTCTGGGCAGCCTGCAGGGAGGTGGGGAGGGTGTGGAGGGACCCTGTACCCGGTGTGAGGACAGGAGGGAGCCTTGGCCATGTCCCATTATTCCCTGTGTCCCCAGCCCTGGCCCTGCCCAGGAGCTGATGGGGTGCCATGGCCAAGGGCACCGGGCAAATGGTGGCAGAACCACAGGTCTTCCACTCCTGCCCAAGTGGGACCAGAATGCATGGAGACAGGGCTCCCACCACATCCCTGCCCGGGCTGGACTGGGATAACTGGGCCCCAGCCTCTCGCTCTGCATGGTGCTGGAGCTGGTTAATGGCAAACGGCGCCTGGGAGCATTAACCCAAGCGGGGGGGCGGGAAGGGGGGGCACAAACAGGCGCTGAGGGTGAATCTGCAACCGCAGGAAGTCAGTTATTAATTCGAGGGAGACGTTTTGCCCCTTGATTTACTGTCATCGGGCCTTTATGTAACGGCAGGGGAAGGGTGGGCAATGCTGTGGGGAGGGGGTAGACAAGGCAGGATGCAGTCCAGCATCCCCCCAGTGCCCCCTTCTGCTGCTCCCCGAGCCCCCCCATGTGAAAGGAGAAGGGGATCAAGGTGGCAGCCCACCAGCTCTGTGTGCCAGGAGAACATGGGGGACCCCGAGAGAATCCCGTGCCTTCCCCACGGCACTTCCTCCTCCCCGCCCCCCCAGTTCTCAGTCTGGGCCCCGGCAGGCTGTTGACATGGCTGGGGCCTCGTGTCCTCATGTCACCTCCTGGGTCGGGGGACAGGAGCTGGCAGAGCAGCTGCCGCCTGCGTGGTGCTGGCGTGCAAACATGGGGGTGTTTGTGCACGGATGCACATGTGGATGGAAGTGCACGTGTGGCCACGTGGGCATGTGCACATGCCTGTGCGTGTGCAGATGTGTGTGCACACGCAGGTGTGCTTGCTCGCACCCTGAGGTGTGTGCCCACGAGGGCATCGCCGTGCTCTCAGCACACACCGCGGGCACCGCCTCGCACACGCAGCGGGGACGGGGGACACGCGGGGCGTGGGACCCACAGCAGCCCTGTGGCAACGCCCAGTGCCAGGGGACACGGCAGCCCTGTGGCAAAGGACACGCGGCGTGTCAGGACCCCACGGGCGGCTCTGTGGTGGGGGGACACGTGGGGTTCCAAGGGACACGGCAGCCCTCGGTGCCGGCTGGCGGGTGGCCCGGGCGGGAGAGGGCTGGGGGATGCAACACTCCTCTGCCTTCAATTGGCTGAGCGGTAAATAAATAAAAGGGAATTAAATAAATAGAGGCGAGTCGGTTTATATAATCGCTGGTACAGTTTGTCCTGAACCTCTGCACGGATTAGAGAGCTGGCACCAGCCGTGGGTCATTAGCAGCTGGGCTGAGCCCCCCCAGAGCAGCCGCCCCGGCCCCAGCCCCCGCCCGTGGCCCCCAGCCTTGCCCCCTATTTACCTACCCGGGTACTTTTTAACGAGAAACCTTGGGAAGGGCTGTGTGTGCGTGTGCACGGGTGTGTGAGTGCTTGCAGGGATGTGCGTGTATGTGTGAGCTCTGCAAACGTGCACAGGAGGGCACACGGCTGTGTGCGGGCACCTGCCCGTGCCCAGGTGTGCCAGAGCAGGTTGGTGTGTGTGCAAGGGGCTGTGTGTGGGGATGTGCACAGCAGCGTGTGCATGCACGTGAATTTTCGTGTTTGTGTGCACGGGGGCCAGCACACGCGAGTGCCTCTGTGGTGTGTGTGTGCACACGTGTGTGTGTGTGTGTGTGTGTGTGTGTGTGTGCACCTCTGTGCACAAGTACGGGTGGTTTTTCCCCTTCTGCTCAGGAAAGCACCATTCTCCCACAGCTCCGGGTTCCTCCTGGGCGCTGGAGTGCTCCTGCAAACCCATTTGGTCTCTTCCCTGCCTTTCGGAGCAGCGCCTGGG
>JACBWW010000163.1:49676-69264 GCA_020086605.1 Lanius collurio | reverse complement strand
GGGGGGGTCAGGGTAGGACCTTGGGGGTGCTGGTGTGTACCCAGTTAGGGGATCTGGTACTGGTCACCCTATACTGGGATGAACTGGGGCGAGTTCAGGTAGGGGATCCCCGTACCCAGTGCACTGAGCCTTGCCCAACTCGGTGCACAGATGAGTCCTGCTGGCTGGGCCTCAGCCTCACTGGTCACTCTGGATTGATCTCAGTAAGTGGGGAGCAGAAGTAGGGAGGGGATCCCTTTACCCCCTTCCCAAGGCCCTGTGACATCCTAGTGGGGATGGGGTAGCACTTGTGTGTCATGGGGCCGTAGGATGGAGGTGGCAGAGTGACATCTTGACAAGGTGGGGCACAGGGTGTCTGAGTTTCCCCCACCCCAGGCGAAATCTGGAGGAAAATGGGGGCTCTGCTGGTGCTGCCTGAGTTCCTCAGGATAGTCGCTGTGCCCCTCCCACTCCCTGCCATGTGCTTGTCCTTTTTGTGCTGTCACAGCCCCCTCTCCCATGGCAGTGCCACATCTGGCGTGCCCCCGTGTGCCCCCAGCCAGCCCCAGAAATGGGGTACTGTCCTCTGGCGGGGGGGGCGCCTCTTTACTCCCACTTAAAGGACTGTCACATGTGGTGACATCCTCGGTGGCACTGGGGGTGGCTGCTTAAAAACAGCTCTGAGTGGGTTGGGGCTTCCCCCAGTGCCCCGTCACCACTCGCTGGTCACGCTTCTCATGCTATTTCTGGGGATCCCGGGGGTGGAGGTGCCACCCCAGAGCCTCCCCCAGGCTCTCCCTGCCCCTCCCGGGGGCTTTGTGCCATGGGGTGTCCCTGGGTGACAGGCACTGGAGTGACCTGGGACTGTGGGGTGAGTGGGGACAGGAGGAGGTGTCTGGAGTGGCGTGAGGCAGACGGACAGATGGACAGGCGGGCGGACGGGCATCCGGAGAGACAGATGGAGAGACGGAGGGACAGATGGGTGGAGGGGATGGGAGATGCGAGCACGGAGGCTGAGGGGTGGGTGGATGGACTGACAGGGGTGGAGGGATGGAGGGAGAGGACAGACATGGGGTGGATGGATGGACAGATGGAAGGATGGACAGAGGAGTGCAGGGAGGGATGGACAGAGGGTTGGATGAAGGACAGACAGAGGGATGGACAGATAGATGTATGGGGGGATGGACATAGGGATGGGTGTGTGGCGAGACAGGTAAGTGGACAGAGTGGGGTGGACAGGCAGAGGCATGGGTGGATGAACAGGTAGGGGAGTGGATGGAGAGACAGGGAAATGGACTGACAGAGGGGTGGACACACAGGAGACCGACATGGTGGGTGGTAGGGTGAGTAGATGGACAGACAGGTGAATGGACGGATAGACAAAAGAATGGGTGAATGGAGAGACAGGTAAATGGGCAGAGGGGGGGATGGAGGGACAGCAAGATGGATGACGGATGGGTGGGTGGATGGACAGAGGGAGGGGTGGGTGGAGAGACAGGTAAATGGGCAGACAGCAGGATGGATGGACAAGGGGTGGACAGACAGACAGGCTTGTTGTGGCATGCCAACAGCTCAGCCCAGTTTTCATGCCATTCCCAGTCCAATCTCTACCAGCTGCCTCCTGCCTCAATTTCCCCAACTGGTCAATGTCCCCAGAGAAGAGACAGATCCCCCCAGCCTGGGAAGATCCCAGCTTGTTGGTGTCACACAAGTGTCACACTGTCCTCAGCTCCTTGCCTGGGGACTCAGGTTGAATTTAGCCCCAGGGTGGGACGCCAGGACTCGCTCCCCCTGTGCTAGCTTTGGGGACCCTTTGATGGGTGTGAGGGCAGCACATCCCGCAGATGGTGACAGCAGGACTTCTCCCTGGCAGGAGATGACAGCCAGGGAAGCCACGTGTTCCCTGGGTAATTGTTTGTTCCTGTCAGCTCGGGTATTTTTGGAGCTTTTCCTTCCTCTGCTCTCCCGTTCCTTTTTGGAAGCAGCAGCTGGTGAAGAGTAGTGGGTGCCCCTGGGCCCGGGGGAAGGGGATCCCTGTCAGCCACAGGCAGGTTCTGACTCCAAATGCTCTTTTAGAATAGAATAAAATCAATCTATAATATGTATAATATTATGTATAAATACATTATATTTAATTTGCATAATTGTTACACACAGTGATGCCAGCCATCCCCAGACAGCCCCCAGGCTCCCAACCTGGTGTCACTCGAGGATCTTTGGGATCCTGGAGCCTTGTGCCACCTGCCACGTGCGAATTCCCCATCCCCGAGTGCAGCTGCAGCTCCTGGATCCTTGTGATTCCCTGGGAACATGGCTGCCGGTGACGTAGCCTGTGACCTTCCTTCGGGCAAAAAGCCACCCAACGTGTCACCCTCTCGGTGGCACAGGGCAGGCAGCTGAGTCCAAGGGTCCCCAGTTGTTTTCCGAGGGTTGATTCCTCCTGCCTCAGTTTCCCCGAGGCCGCTGGTCCACGTGGCCTCCTCCCAGCCCTGCCAGGCACGTGGCTCCGGCGGCAGCCCCGCGTCCCCTCCGGCGCTGGTGGCGGGTGATGAGCGGCTGGCGAGTGGCACGTCTCCGAAATCAAATTACCTTTGATGTCGCCAGGGCTATTTTCATCCCTCCTCGGTCACGTTGGTCCTGCACCCGCTGGCACCCGCGTCATTTAACCATTCTCCGGGTGCTGTGTCATTCCCTCCCCGCCCGGTCCCTTCCTGGCAGCCCCGAGGACACCCCTCGGCCCCGCCACCCCCCGGCTTTGGCAGCGTCGCTCCCTGGCTGTGCTCAGCTCCTTTTGCCCTTCCCACTGCAGCCAAAAGTTGGGGACCGACCCCCACCCAAATGGGTAAAGCTGGGGGGGGGGGGACAGCCAGGACTGGGGGGGTTTTGCAGGATCAGAGGGCCCCCTGCACACCCCAGTGGGCAGGATGGGAACCAGCCCCACAGTGGCCCCAGGGGAGACAGGGCTGCGGTGCAATGGTGACGTTTTGGGACCGTATAGGATTTTGAGGGGCTATCTCCACCACCCCTAGGGCTGGTTTTGGGCAGGGAGGGTTTCAGGCCCCCGACCCACCAGGTTTCCTTTGGGAAATCCTGGTCAGTGGTTTGGGAGAGCCTTAACCCGGGTACTGGTGGGCTGGTGCCACCCAACTGGGCCTGGAGTGGGGGACAGGGCACCCCCCACATCACAGGTTTTTCCTCCAGATATGGATGGTAACATCATCTGTTTCTCCAAATAAATGCCAAATCAGAAAGGGGGGGGGGGGAGGGGTGTGTAACATTCCCTCAACAGAGGAAGCCTGGTCATTTGGGGTTACAAGCTGTCTCAGAGTAGCAGGTTTTTTGGGGGAGCCTTTGCTCCCCTCTGATGCCCACCTCCAGCTCATGTCTGATCTGCCACCCTCACTTGGCATTGGGGATCCCAACACTTTTCCCACCTGGCAGCTGCGGGGCTCTGGGGGGCAGCCAGGACTGGGGTCCTCCCACCCCCTTGACACCCTGGTGGGGATCCCCAACCTTCCCCCAGGGTCTCAGCCTGATTCTCTTCTCTCCCTTTGTCCCCACAGTTAAAAAGGCCAAGTATGATGGGCCCCAAGGTAAGTGAGACCCCACCTGCCTGCCCACCTGAGGGGAGAGGGTGGGGGGCTCTTGGGCTGCTCAGATATGGTGGGGTCAGGGGAAGGGCTGGGGATGGGGGGCAGGGGGACCCTTAGCCATCATTTGGCAAGCCAGGAGGACACACACAGAGATGGGGGTGCCCTGGACAGGAGTGGGGGGCTCGCATCCTACCAGCTCTGGCAGATGTAGGATCCGTCCTGGGGCTGGGGTGCTGAGGGAAGTGTGTGTGGGTGGCGGTGGGCAGTGGCAGGGGGTGGGGACACACTGGGGGTCACTTCACCCTCTGCTTGTTCCCACAGAGAAGTTTAACACCTACGTGACCCTGAAGGTGCAAAATGTCAAGAGCACGACCATCGCGGTGCGGGGCAACCTGCCCTCCTGGGAGCAGGACTTCATGTTGTGAGTGTCCAGGGGGTCCCCTGAGCTCCCCCATCCCTGCTGCTCCCCCTCACCCCCATAAATAACTTGGGGAGCCCTGACCCCACGTCTGGGGGGCTCACCTGAGTCCTGGACCCAAGGGGACTGGTAGAAGCTGGAGTGGGCCCAGAGGGCTGCTGAGAAGGGGTGACCTGAGGGGCTTAACTTCATGGGGGGTGACCTGATACCTTTCCTGTCCCCAGTGAGATCAATCGGCTGGACCTGGGCCTGACTGTGGAGGTGTGGAACAAGGGGCTCATCTGGGACACCATGGTGGGCACGGTGTGGATCCCCCTCCGGACCATCCGGCAGTCCAATGAGGTAGGGAGCTGGGCACAGCCACCTCCCTGCTGAACCCCAAGAGACCTGTGCCATCCCCAGCTGTCTTTTGGGCCAAGCAGAGCTTTCCCCCTCCTGCCTGAGGCCAGACTCTGCGTGCTGGGGTTGTGGGGCCAGGGAAGGGGGGGTCTGGGAGCTCTCCTCACTCTATTTCCACCCCACAGGAGGGCCCTGGGGAATGGCTCACACTCGACTCCCAGGTCATCATGACCGACAACGAGATTTCGGGCACCAAGGATCCGACTTTCCACCGCATCCTCCTTGACACCCGCTTTGAGCTGCCGCTGGGTGGGTGCCCCATCCCTGGCCCCCAGGCCTGGCCCGTGTCCTTCCTTGCTCTCAGCCCCAAGGATGTTCATGAGCCTTGGAGCTGGGGCTCAGGGTCTGATCCTGTTGCCCCAAAAGCTCGGGGGCTGTTTTGGGCGAGCTTTGTGCACCAGCTGGGGTCTTTGCCCTCACAGATATCCCTGAGGAGGAGGCCAGGTACTGGGCCAAGAAACTGGAGCAGCTCAACGCGATGCGGGACCAGGATGATGTGAGTGCAGCGAGGCCTGGGGTGAGGGGGCAGGGGCAGTGCTGCCAGCAGGAGCTCTCACCAGCCCCTTTCTCCCCAGTATGCCTTCCAGGAGGAGCAGGAAAAGCCTCTGCCTGTTCATGGCTCGCAGTGCTGTAAGTGCTGCCCTGTTCCTGCCCCGCTGTGGGACCCCCACACCCTCCATTCCCCCCAGTCCCACATGAGGAATTTTAAGGGGTGGGCTCCACATCTACTTTGGGGCATTGGACCCCACCCCAAGTGGGGCTCAACTTCACCCCGTACCCTGTCCCCATCCCCACTCCTGTTGTCCTTCCCGTGTTTGCTGGCGTTCCTTTGCTGTCTCCCTGCTCTGCAGTGGGTGAGCCTTCCTGTGGGTGGAGGGAGCAGGACATGGGAGCAGTGGGGCTGGTAGGGATGGTCCCCCTGCAGCAAGGGGGGGTGATCGGAGGCTGCTGGATGGGGGCCCTGCAGAGGCATTTGGGGTGGCAGCTCAGTTTGTCCTGAGCATCAGTTTCCCCTTCTGTAACCACCCCAGGGCCATGCATGGTTCAGTGCCCTTGTGCCCAACCCCAGCTCCTGTCCCCCATCAGTGCCACCATGCCTGGCCATAGCATTGTCCTCAGCCTGGGTCAGTGACGCCATGCCCACCCCAGACACCGTCTCCAGTCCTGATTGGTGTCACCATGTTCAGGCCCAGGCACTGTTCCAGTGCCAGTGTGCCCCATCCTGGATGCTGTCCCCAGGGCAGTGTCCCCAACCCAGTGTGCCCTCTGGGGAGATGCTGGTTCCTCCCAGCCAGCTGCCTCCACCTTTATTATCTCTGCCCCTTTCTTTGTAGGCAACTGGAATTATTTTGGCTGGGGAGAACAGCAGAGTAAGTATCCTGCCCACTCATCTCTTCCCAGCCTGGGGGTCCCCAGCACATCCCTCTTTGCCTGGCCCAGGGCTCAGGGGACCTGGAGCTCAGGTCTGGCCTGTGGCCTTGTGCCATGACTCTATACTGGGTGAGGACAGTGTCACCAAGTGCCCTGTCCTGGGCAGGGCTGTCTGCATGGGCTGGTAGGGACATGGCACCATGGGGCTCTGTGCCCTTGGGGTGCCCCAGTGGCAATGAGCAGCTCAGGCTTTGCCTCTGTGGTGGAACATTGGTGGGGCAGAGGGAGGGTCCCTGCCCCCATCCTCTTCCCCCTTCTGTATGTCCCAAATTCCCCCTCCGCCTTCCCCTCATCCCTCCAAACCCTTCCTGTGCTGAGAACATCAGCTCCTCCCTCACCCTGCCCTGGGCCCACCTCCCCAGCACGGTCCCACAGTGGTGGGGACACAGTGGTGGCTCTCAAGGGTCTGTGCAGGGTGGGGGGAAGATTTGGGCCATCCCCTGCCCCACTCACTGTGGCCCCTTGCAGATGATGACCCCGACAGTACCGTGGATGACCGGGACAGTGACTACCGCAGCGAGACCAGCAACAGCATCCCCCCACCCTACTACACCACGTCCCAGCCCAACGCCTCCGTGCACCAGTACCCCATGAGGCACCAGCAGCAGAGCTCCCGTGACTCCTACACTGACTCCATGCAGAGCTACGAGATGGACTACTCGGACCAGGCTCCCATCAGGTAGTGTGGCCACAGCCAGCTCACCCTGGGACCCGCACTCTCAACCTCCCCCACAGGTGACAGAGGCCAGCAGGTCCCCAGGGTGACGCCGGGGATGGGTGACAGAGGGAAGGATGCTGAGGTGAGGAAGAGTGGGGTGGTACTGGCCCCAACCAAGCCTTTCCTTCTCACTAGGAAGTTTTCAAACTCTTTTGGGTCACTGCCCTCCTCTGTCCTCACTGGGTTTGGGGCCCCCCACCCCTGGCTCTCCCTGCTGGGAGCTGGACAGTGTGGGGTGTGGGCTGGCTGGGGACACAGACGTGGCAGAGCCCAGGCCAAAGTTGCAGCCCCATCCAGTGGACAGAGCCTCCCTGCCAGCGTCCCCATGGCAGCAGGGGGTGGCGGGTGGCGGTGGTGTGGCACCTGGGAGCTCGCTGACCATGTTCCTCTCCTCCCCTGGCAGACGCTACGGTAGCGTAGACTCTGCCGCAAACGGACGCAGCGACGCTGAGTCCGGTTCTGAGTCGAGCAGGCGGACCAGCCGCCAGCCTTCCCTTGAGAGCAGGCGGTCCCTAGACCTATCGGATAGGTGGGTGGCTACCTGTGCCGTGTGCCGTGTGCCGTCGCAGAGTGCTGTGGTCGGTCCTTGCAGCCATGGTGAGGCCAACACCAGTCCTGGCAAGGGCGGCCTTGTGCCACCCTCCCCACCCCGGATCGGCCTGCTACAGGGACAGCTTTGGAATGCTCCAGGTGTCCCCCCAACCCCATGGTGTTCCCCCTTGCTGCTGCACCCCGGTTCATGGGGTGACATCCCAGCATCCTGGTCCTGCTTGCTGGCACCGTGACTGTCTGGCAGCGCTGGTGCTCGTTCCTTGTCTTGCCAGCCGGTGTGGGACCGGGCCCTTGGGGACTCAAATGCCACCCCCTGTTCCTGGTCACCTGCCAGGGTGTGCCTGCCTGGGCAAAAGCCTCATTCAGTGATTTGGGATCCTGCAATGTGCCAAGGGCTCCCCTCCCAGCTCTGGCCAGGATCAGGAGGGGGAGGTGTGGGGTTTCCAGGTGTGAGCTGTGCCTCCTGCATCCCTGTGCCCCAAATGCTCCTTCCCAAGGTACCTGGATCACGCCAGTACCCCTCCCAGCTGGGACTAGCCTGAGCCGTCCCCCAGCACTCTCCTCCCTGCAGTGTCCCCTGGCTTCCCACAGCCTGGCTCAGCCACTCTGGGCTCTGCCCATCCCAGCCCCTCATCTTTGTCCCCTCACACACCCCCTGAGCCCTGGCTGCCAGTGCTGGAGACGTGGTGTCGGCCTCTTCCTTGGCATGTCCCTGTCCTGTCTGCATGTCTGCTTCTGTCAGCCTGTCCCCACGGAGCCACAGGGCTGCCCCTGTCCCTGGCAGCCTCCCGGGGCACCGGGCCCCCTGTGGGCCCCCCAGTGCAGGCAGCTCTGAGAGGAGGGGGCTGGAAGGGCCAGGGGCCACATGGGGTGGGGGAAGGGGTCTGGCCTGGCAGGAAGAGTGGAGAAGGGAGCCTCGGGTAGGGATGGTGTAAAGAGGAGTGAGGGTGTTAAGGGGGTGTCCTGGAGTGGGGGTGCCTGGGAGGGCTGCAGGGAGCCCTGGGATGTCAGGGTAGAAGTTGGGTGACAGATCTGTGTGTCGGGGGCAGGACAGGGTGTCTGGCAGCAGCAGGAGGCAGGATCTGGATGGGGGTGCTGCTGTCCCCACCCCTGGCTGGGGTGAGCCTTGGGGACAGACACCGTCACCCCCATCCCCACTCTCAGCCCAGGCACAGGCAGGGAGATCAGACCCTGTGAGTGCCCCTGCTTGAGAGGCCACTTCCAGCCCAAGGATTCTCCTGGTTCTGTGCCTTTGGCTCCCAGGCTGAGGAGCCCAATGCTCCCGATGGGAGCTGCACATCCTCCTGCCCCTGGTGCGGGCCCCGGGGCTCTGCCTGGGGTGACACGGACCCACGGGTGCCCTGTCCTTGTGTCCCCTCACCCCTCAGCCCCACAGGGAGCAGCCGCTACGCCTCGTCGGCAGAGCTGAGCCAGGGCAGCTCCCAGCTGAGCGAGGACTTCGAGAATGAGAGCCTGAGGGACTCGGAGCTGGACGAGAGGGACGGGGACTCCTACCACTCCTGCCACAGCTCCGTCAGCTACCGCAAGGACTCACCGCGCTGGGAGGAGGAGGATGATGATGATCTCTACCTGGAGGAGGAGGAAGAAGAGTTCATTGAGGACTACAGCGAGACTGAGGAAGGCTACCCCAAGGAGGAGGAGCTGGAGGAGGAGGAGGAGGAACTGCGGGAGCAGGACACCTATGAACCCCCTGAGCATGAAACATACCCACCACCACAGAAACCCCTGCCACAGCAGCAGCAGCAGCAGCAGCAGGTCCCACAGCAGCAGCAGCAGGTCCCACAGCAGCAGCAGCAGCAGCAGCAACCCCAGCTGGTCCCACAGCAGAAGCCTCAGCAACAGGAAAAGAAGGAGGAGAGGAAAGAGGAGAGGAAGGAGGAGAAGGACACCTCTGCCCCTCAGGAAGTCCCTGAGGCCCTGCAGGCCCAGCGGGCAGAGGAGGAAGTTCCCAAGCAAGAGGCAGCCCCAGAGACTGAGCCCCCAAAACCGGCTGAGAGGTAGGAGGGGGAGCTGAGCTGTGGTGTCCCTGGGATGGCACTGTGCCTGGAGGCACTGAGGATGCTCTGGAGGTGGCTCAGGGATGGTGCTGGTGCTTGGCACAGGACCAGGGACCTTCTGCCGTGTCTGGAGCTTTGCCAGGTGCTTGAGCCACGGGGGAAGCCCACCTTGTGCCACTCAGGCAAGAGCCAGCAGCCTGGGCACTGCCCTGGCCCAGCCACCCCCCCGTGCTAAGCATGGCTCAAGCTGCTGGGGCTACAGGTTCATAACCTGGGGCTGGGGGAATGGAGTCTCGGGGCTGTGATTCCTCTCCTCTGGCACAGGCTCTTGGCACCCTGGTCAGAGGAGGAAATTTCCTTTATGGGAGTCAGTCCTCTCCCTAGGCCTGGTAAAAGCTCATCCATGGCCTCCTGTGCTGTACAGGTGAATTAATTGGTGGTCGGGTTCCTGGTGCAGCATGTGAATGATTTAATATCTTGGGGACAGAGGATTCAAATATCATTATTGACCATTTCCATTTTCAGTGAGTGTCACTCCTCTGTGCAGAGGCAAACTGTGATGGGCTCTTTCAGCCTTTTGTTTAGTTTAAATTACAGACCAGGAATGGGGAATCTCTAATTTAAAACTGTGTAATGAGCTGTTTTTTTAAAAAATGGATATTTAGGTCCAACACCTGGCAGGAGCCTCAGGTCATGTCTGCCTGCAGTGCCCACTGGGCAGGGGACTCAGGGGGCCCCGTGCTAGGATTTGGGGACCATGGATTAGTGCTGGAGACCATGGATTGTGCTGGGAACGTGTGCTGGAACCCCAGATTGTGTTGGGACCCCCAGATTAGTGCTAAGGGCCTCACATTAGCACTGATGACCCCAGAGCAGCACTGGGGAGCGTGGATTAGTGCTGGGAAGCACAGGTTAATGCTGAGGATCCCAGGTTAGCACTGAGGATCCCAGATTAGCACAGACAAAGCCCCCCAGGTTTGGGCAGGTTCATCTCCTGAGCACCCCACGGCTTCTTCCTGGCGTGGTTCTGGGCTCCTCTCTCCAGTATCACATCACACCAGGCTCTCCAGGACACTGGTATGTTTGGAGGATTTCTTTTCCTCCATGTCTTGATTTTGTAGGAGAGGTGAAAAAACCCTGCAACATCCAGCACGTCCAGGCAAACAGCTTTCCCTGGGCTTGGAACCACCAGGGTGTTGGGTGCTCTTTGCCTCAGGAAGTGGCCAGAGGACGTTGTGCTGGGGAGGTGGGGGGCAAGGGATGTTTAATTCACACGCTTGTGTCACCAACTGTCCCCTGTGTGTCACTAGGGTGCCCAGGGCAGGGTCTCCTGAGGGTGGGGAAGCTTCTCCCCAGTGCCCTGCCCTGATTGTGCTGCCCTTTGCAGCAGGACCTGCTGCCTTTTCAGGTCCTTCCTGGTACCTAGAGGGGGTTTTGTCATGGGTTGTCTCAAGGCCCATCAGGATCCCCAAACTGCAGCCTCAGGCCTGCTGGGGGTGTGGGTGCTGCTCCCCCCTCCCTGGTGCCATGCTGGGAGGTGACAGGGGTGTGTGTGCTTGCAGGGAGCCGGCAGAAGAAGAGGTGCAGGACCCCAAAGCACGAGCCAAAGCCAACTGGCTGAGAGCCTTCAACAAGGTCTGCATGCAGCTGCAGGAGGTGAGGATCCCCTGGCCACCGCCGGCTCCGGGCTGGGGGCACGGCCCCTTCCCATGCCTGGGCAGCTTCCAGGGACATCCACGGACCCAGGGCCACCAACAGCGGTGGCCCCACAACCCCATTCCCACCAGTGGGACATCCTGGAGGGGCTGGGAGTGCTGAGGCCCCCCGTGTGTGCTGCATGTGTGTGCTGGTGCGAGCCCCCCGCCCTCTCCCCTCTGTTGAGTTGACAATATTTTGTTTTGTTTTTAGACTCCATCCTCCATCTTTTCTTTTTGTTTTGGCTCTGGATTCGCTCCCTGGGGTCTCGATCCCCCTCCCCACCGCTTCTCTTTTCAGTTGTCCACCACCATGGCCCTTGCACCCGCGTCTCCCCTTCCTGCAGGGAAGGGGTGTAGGCTGCCTGCAGGTAAGCATGTCCACCTGGAACCTCCCAGCCACACGTGTGCCTTCCCTGTGTGTGTGTGTGTGTGTGTGCAGGGATTGCCCATGAACAAGGGGCAATGGTCTCTCTCTGCCCTTCTCCTCCAAAATAATCCCCTCCCTGTAGGGGAGGTGGCACTGCTGGATGATCCCTGCACACACACCCTCCTCTATGTGCTCTGGCTTTTCCCTGCTCTTTTTTCCAACTGCTGTGGGTCCCTGAGGACCTGCTGAATCTTTATGATGCTTCTCCAGTCCCACAAGCCCCAAATTTTTGCACAGTGTAGCCATCCCCCTGCTTTGCCAGCCTCAGCCCCTCTGCTGAAGCCCACCCACTGCTCACCCAGGTCAGCCTCCTGAAGATATTTATTCCCAGTGCTAGCTCTTTGCTGGGAAGAGCCCCCTTGGTTTTGGAACACACTTTTCTGTGCCCACCCTGCTCATCCTTCCGTGCTCCCGCCGTGCTGTGAGCACTCACTGCCCTGGGGGGCTGTCCCCATGCTGGTGGCTCCTGCTGTGCCCTGACACTGTCCCTTGTTTTCCAGGCCCGCGGGGAAGGTGATGAAAAATCCCTGTGGTTCAAAGGCGGGTGAGTACAAGGGGAAGCTGGGTACACTCTGCCCCCGGGGATCTCAGCCCTCTCCTCATTAGGATGTGATTAATGAGCTCAGCACTGGGCTTGTGTGGGGAAGGGTTGCTGAGCTGAGGGCAGGCAGGGAGGCAGATTTTTGGGGCTGAGTTTTAGGGCTGGTCAGTGTTTTTGGTGCAGCCAGCAGACATGCATCACTCTGTGACCCCAAGAGCTGCTGCCCAGGGGAAGAGTGAGGAGGTGAGTTGGGGTGGGGATGAGGTGGGGTGGCAACTCCTGCTTCCCTCATGGAGCAGCGTCATGGGGAACCCTGAGCATCTCACCTGGACAGGCTGGAAGTCTCAGTCCTGTCTTGCCCTCGCAGAGATGCCCTCTGCCATGGACCTGGGCACAACCTGGTACGTTGCCTGAGAACCCCCAGATCGCTCCAGGGATTTCTTTCCGACAGGGCTGTGAAGGGCTGTTCCTGCCTTGGGTTCCCTTGCAGCAGAGCTCGAGGCTTACCTGCTCAGTGCTCCCCTTTGGGGTCCCAGAGGGACCCCCAGCTCTCCAGCCTCACGCTGCAAAGCCAAAGCTGACTAAGCTAAATGGGCAGCTTTTCTCCTGGGTTTCACTGTCACGCTTCACATGGGGGAAAAATCACAGTTTTTGCCAAAATCCTCTTCCCCCTCAGTTTTTAACCCACTGACCCCTGCCATGGCTGGGGTGGTGGTGGGGATCCCATGGGTGGGTTGCAGGCCACACAGGGGTTGCTTTGCAGTCACCAAGTCCTAGATATTGAGAAGAAATCCTTTCCTGTGAGGGTGGGCAGGCCCTGACACAGGGTGTCCAGAGCAGCTGTGGCTGCCCCATCCCTGCAAGTGTCCAAGGCCAGGCTGGCAGCCTGATCTAGTGGAAGGTGTCCCTGCCCATGGCAAGACCAAGATGGGCTTTAAGGTGTAAATGGTTTAAGAAGATTCCCCATTACAACATTAAGGTCCCTTCCAACCCAAACCATTCCATGATTCTACAAAGTGCTGAGTGACCACGGGGCAGCAACAGGGGGCCCCTTCCTGCCTCAGTTTCCCCTTCCCCGCTGACTCTCCTCTCTCTTGCAGGCCTGGTGGTGGGCTGATCATTATAGACAGCATGCCGGACATTCGCAAGCGAAAACCCATCCCCCTAGTTAGCGATTTGGTGAGGTTCCCCCCAAGGCACCCCCCACAGCTGCCGGCTTCGCTCCCGCTGTGCCCCACCGGACTGCGCCGCCCGTGCCCCGCTCCCCAGCTGCCTCTAACATGGCTTGTGTTCTCTGTTTTCTTTTCCTGTGGCCTGCCTGGGCCTTCCCCGCGGCAGGGGGGCGGCTGTAAGGTTTCTGCGCTGCATTAACAGCATGCCCGACATTAAGCCTGGACGCAAATCTCTCCCTCTAGTCAGCGATCTGGTGAGCGCGGTGCGAGGGGTTAAAGAGACAGCGCCCTTGGGGGCTGCCGGGCAGCCCTCGAGCCCCCAGCCCTGCCAAAGGGGGGCGGGGGTGTCCCACGCTGCTTGGGGGGCTCCTGGCCCTCCTTGCAGTGGGGAGCTGGGCTCTCCCTTACCCGAGGGTGCTTCTCTTTAACGGAGCTCTGGTCCCTACCCCAAGCATCAGCCTAAGGTTTCCCAGGGCTGCATCTGGTTTCCCCATTTTTTTACTGGTGCTGTGTCCCTGGTCCCTTCCTGTCCCAGCTGCCGTAGGTCCCTGCAGCTTGGACCACGCTGGTGCTGGACAGACAGACCCCCATACCAGGGGAGGGCTGGCAGTGGCTGTTCCAAGTTGCCCAGACCCTGTGCTCCCCACTGTCCTGGTGCATGGGGCTGGAGACCCCTGGTGTATGGGCCCCCCATGGCGGGGTCCTCTCCCAGCCCCTGGGCTCTGTTGCTCTGGGTCACTCTGCTGATCCCCTCCCACCCCTGATGACAAGAGACAGCAATTTTGGAAACCAGACACCTTCTGCCCCCAGAATTAGGTGTCCTTCTCCTCCTTCCCCCTCTCTTCACACCATGTCAGCTCCACTGTGTGCCCTCCCTGGGGTGCCACCCTTCTGTAACCAAAATACACACCGCCCACAGCCCTCCCCCCTTGCTCCCCCCACCCCGGGCCCCCCCCCCCAGCCCTCTTGGGCAGCCGCTGATGCTTCTGCACTGTGCTGTGTCAGTGTTTTGGGGGTGGGGGGTGATGGGGTGGGCAACCTGTGGGGTTTGGGAGGGCTGCTGTCTTTCCCTGCTGGGATTTGCAGGCTGCAACCAATGCTGTGGCTTGGGGACACAGTCCCCCCCACCAGGGACTGCTCAGTGCTGGAGGAGGGGGTGTTGCCCCAATTCCCACTGGTTCTGGCTGGGAAGGGGCTCTCCTGGGAAGTGTTTGTACTAATGGCTCTTCATTCCCCCCTCGCTGGCCCTGGCTGCCCACAGGCCATGGTAAGTGCCCCCTACCCCATCTCCAGTCAGACACGTGGTGAGAGGCTCTGCCCCACTGGAGCTGAACTGGGAATGCCACGGGCTGCTGAACTGGTTCCAGTCCCACTGCACAGCGGTGCTGGCATCAGTGGGGGCTGGGCTGTCCCCACTGCCCCCCATGCAGCCAAGACCCCTTCCTGTCTGGGACTGGGGTCTGTCCTGGGTGTTTCACAGCCAGCTGGGGGTGGAGGAGGGACCTCTCATGTTCTGCTGGATCTGGAAATTCTCTTTCTTTCCCACAGTCCCTGGTCCAGTCCAGGAAAGCGGGCATCACATCCGCGCTGGCCTCGAGCACCTTGAACAATGAGGAGCTGGTAGGTGCTGGGGTAGGCGGGGTTGGGCATGGCTGGGAGAGGGAAACTGAGCCTCGAGGGCCAGGCCAACAGTGAAGGTGCAGAGTCTGTGCCCCACCAGCATCCTCTGGTGATGCCTGAGTATCCACAATGCTCATGGATGCACCCAGGGATAGAATTGTGGCATCATTGAGCCTGGAAAGGACCTATAAGATCATCAAGTCCAACTGTCAGCCCAGCACCACCACCATTAAACAATGTCCCCAAGTGCATCCTCTGCTTCAGCGTTTCTCCCCTGTTGGGGAGGATGAAATAGGGGAACCTTATAAATATGACTGCTTGGCAAAAGATTCTGGAAATATAAAATCTGTAAGTGAAATAGAAATGAAAGCTGGCTTTGAGATATAAGATACCGAGCTGTTAGTTGCTGTACAACCAAAAACCAATGGGCTAGCCAGCTGAAGGAGAATCCCTCCTGATTGAACAATGTCTTTAGCAGAGAAGAGGATGCTTCAGCAAACAGAAAGGTCCAAGGGTCAGAGAGACCCTGCCAGTGTGGCAGGGAAGAAAAAAGTAGTTTTAGAAAGTAGTTTTTAGGAGTTAAAATGTAACATGGTATGGTAATGTAGTTGTGATAGGTTGTATGTAAATTCTATAAGGATTTCTGTCTTCTACTGATTGGATGTTGTACCATTACCATATTCAGTATAGGAAGAGATAGAATATCATGGAACCAGACTTTTAGCTCTCTTAAGCTCTCTACTCTTCACTCTTACCCTTACGCTCTCTCGCTCTCTCTGGGCCATGCTCTGAGCTGTGGCAGCTCCAGCAGAGCTCCTGCACCCACGACCCTTGCAAATAAACTGCACGTTTCAGGAGCTGCCTTGAACTGTAGAAATCACCCTGAACTGACTGAGTCCCACGGCACCCATATTTTTCTACACTCCCCGCTCTCTCCTGTCCCTGCACAGAAAAACCATGTTTACAAGAAGACCCTGCAAGCCTTAGTGTACCCCATCTCCTGCACAACGCCCCACAACTTTGAGGTGTGGACGGCCACCACCCCCACCTACTGCTACGAGTGCGAGGGGCTGCTGTGGGGCATCGCCCGGCAGGGCATGCGCTGTGCCGAGTGCGGCGTCAAGTGCCACGAGAAGTGCCAGGACCTGCTCAACGCTGACTGCCTGCAGAGTAAGGACCTGGGACCCACAGCCTCGTCCCTTCTCACCTGGGAGAGGGAGGAGGGGGCAGCCTGGGAGAGCTCCGCTCCTGACTTGGGCATGGGAGAAGTGTTGGGCAGACTCGTTCTGGGCAGGGGATAGATCCCTCCAGGTTTGAATTAATTAATGCATGGAATTGTAGAATTGTGGAATTGTTAAGGCTGGAAAAGACCTTTAAGATTATCAGGTCCAACCATCAACTGACTCAGCACCCTTGTGGTCACCACTAAACAATGTCCTCAAGTGCCATGGGGTCACATTTTTTGAGTACTTCCAGGGATGACTCCACCACTGCCCTGGGCAGCCTGTGCCAGGGCTGGACAAAACTTTTGGGGAAGAAGGTTCCCCTAATACCCAACCTAAACCTTCCCTGGTGCAACTTGAGGCCATTTCCTTTTGTCCTGTCCCCAAGCCCACCACTCCAACCTGTGAGAGCTCTTGTCTCTCTCCTGGGTACCACCAGCCCCCCACCCTATCTCACCCATGCCTGTCCTCTCCCAGGGGCAGCAGAGAAGAGCTCCAAGCATGGGGCAGAGGATCGCACCCAGAACATCATCATGGTGCTCAAGGACCGCATGAAGATCCGGGAGCGCAACAAACCAGAGATATTTGAGCTGATCCAGGAGGTGTTTGGGGTCAACAAGACCACGCACACACAGCAGATGAAGGCAGTCAAGCAGAGTGTCCTGGATGGCACCTCCAAATGGTCGGCCAAGATCAGCATCACGGGTAGGCAACTTGTCACCTTCAGCCTTGGGGACCACAGGGATGTCCCCATTGCCCAATCCCTCATTCTGCCAGGCAGCTTCAGCCCCTGTGGGGACACAGATGCCTGTTTTGGGGGTCTTGGTGAGGCTGTGGCACTGACTTCTCTCTCTGTCTGTTCTCTCTGCTGTGCTGTGCTGCAGTGGTTTGTGCCCAGGGCCTGCAAGCAAAGGATAAGACAGGTTCCAGTGACCCCTATGTCACTGTCCAGGTTGGAAAGACAAAAAAAAGGACTAAAACTATCTACGGCAATCTCAACCCAGTCTGGGAGGAGAATTTCCATTTGTAAGTTCACCCCCAGTCTCCCCATTCCCCTCCTTGGCCACTCGTGGTGGTGCCAGGCTGTGCTGGCTCTTGCCATGTCCCTGAAGGGTGGGGGGTGCCAGCTGGGCCTCATCCTGCCCCCACAGAGGGTGGAGGGGGTGCTGGGGGCCCTTGAGGTGCTGTTTTATGCCATGGAGGTGTGACTCCAGAGGCTGATCCAGGCTCTGCTGGGGCGGCCTGGGTGTGGTGCAGAGCCCACCAGGGAGGGTTGGTGCCCCCACCTCTGCTCTCTTCCCCAGTTCCTGCTCCGTGCTGGGCTGGTCCCTTTTGTTTAGGGAAGCAGTGATGGGGAGTAGCTGGAAAGGTTTCCCTGCTCATGCTGGGGCTTGCCCTTTCTCGCCTCCCCAGCGAGTGCCATAACTCCTCTGACCGCATCAAGGTCCGTGTGTGGGACGAGGACGATGACATCAAGTCCCGCGTCAAGCAGCGCTTCAAGAGGGAATCCGATGATTTCCTGGGCCAGACCATCATCGAGGTCCGGACCCTGAGCGGGGAGATGGACGTCTGGTACAACCTCGGTAACCAGCTCCCCACCTCAGCCCGGGACCCCCGCCCTGGGATCAGGGGTGGCACATCCTGCTCAGCCCGGGACCCCCGCCCTGGGCTCAGGGGGTGACACATCCTGCTTGGGCTGGGACCCCCACTCTGGGCTCAAGGGGGTGACACATCCTGCTCAGGGTGGGACCCCTGCCCTGGGCTCAGGGGGTGACACATCCTGCTCGGGCTGGGACCCCCTCCCTGGGCTCAGGGGGTGACACATCCTGCTCAGGGTGGGACCCCCACCCTGGGCTCAGGGGGTGGCACATCCTGCTCAGGGTGGGACCCCCTCCCTGGGCTCAGGGGGTGGCACATCCTGCTCAGGGTGGGACCCCTGCCCTGGGCTCAGGGGGTGACACATCCTGCTCAGCCTGGGACCCCCACTCTGGGCTCAGGGGATGGCACATCCTGCTCGGGCTGGGACCCCTGCCCTGGGCTCCTCAGGGGGTGACACATCCTGCTCAGGCTGGGACCCCCACTCTTGGCTCAGGGGGTGACACATCCTGCTCAGGGTGGGACCCCCACTCTGGGCTCAGGGGGTGACACATCCTGCTCAGGCTGGGACCCCCGCCCTGGGCTCAGGGGGTGACACATCCTGCTCAGGGTGGGACCCCCAGTCTGGGCTCAGGGGGTGACACATCCTGCTCGGGCTGGGACCCCCAGTCTGGGCTCAGGGGGTGACACATCCTGGTCAGGCTGGGACCCCCAGTCCTGGGCTCCACGGGGGATGTGCTGCCAGCCATAGGCTGATGGCTATTGCATCAGGGTCTGCTCTTAGAAACATTTAATACCAAAAGCCATGAGGAACAAATGTTTTCCCAGGGTCATTTTCAGAACCCTTAATCCAGGCGATGCCTTTTCCTGGTGTTAAAATCGAGAGTCAATCACAGTTAGAAGGGGGAAAAGGGATTTTACCTTGGTATTTATTTAAGGATCCTTAGGTGCACACGTCCAGGTTGGATGCACCGAAATGCACCCCCCAATGCCCACCGCAATGCACCCCAAAAAGATCAAAGAAACCAAGAAACCTTGGTATAACATTATAGGTCTTACTAATCAGCATATCTATCAAAAATTCCCCAATGAGAGGCTCAAGTGAGCCCCCCTCCCCAAGGAACCTTCCCCTGGATGGTTCTGTCTTAATTTACAGAACGTGTTCTGGAGAGGACCTTGGGGTCTGGGGCATGTTAACCTCTACTTACAAAGCTTCTAAAATGTTTAGTCTCCTAGTTTCACAAACAAGTCCAAGAATGTAGGCAAAAGCACCATGAACAGAAGCTGCAAAAAGGCATGGAAGTGGTATAAAAGACAAAAATCTTCATGGCATCACAGGAGGTTCTAGAACACCATCCCCCTGCAGAGGGGAAACCGAGGCACAGAAAGGCCACGTGGCTGGACATGTGCCCAAATCCCACCCCAGCCTGGCTGCACGTGATGCTGGGTGTCCCCTCAGCCCTGGCCCTGTGCCAGAGCACTGTGCCCCTCTTTGGGGCTGGCAGAGAGCAGGGTTACTCCGGGGAAGCCTCACGCCTTGTCCCTCTCCCTGCACCCGCAGACAAGCGCACAGACAAGTCAGCAGTGTCGGGAGCCATCCGGCTGCACATCAGTGTGGAGATCAAGGGCGAGGAGAAGGTGGCTCCCTACCATGTTCAGTACACCTGCCTGCACGAGGTGAGCAGCCCAGGCAGGCACAGGGGGCGCGGCTCCTTCCCCAGCAATGCCACCCTGGTGCCCCGGGGAGCTCACGGGACTCATTTGTACCTCCAGAACCTGTTCCACTTTGTGACGGATTTGCAAAACAACGGGGTGGTGAAGATTCCCGATGCCAAGGGTGATGATGCCTGGAAGGTGTACTTTGATGAGACAGCACAGGAGATCGTGGATGAGTTTGCCATGCGCTATGGGGTGGAGTCCATCTACCAGGCCATGACGTGAGTGCCCTACCCCCAGCTGGTTCAGAGGGGCTGCACCTGCCCCCCAGGTGGAGGGTTACTGTCCCCATCATCTTCCCCTGCTGCCATTGCCACTCACCTTCCTGCTATGGGTGCAGACTTGCCCCAAACCTGTGCTCCTATCCCTCCCCTTCCCAATGCCCTCTGGCACAGCCTCATCTCAAGTCCTGTGTCCAGTTTGGGCACCACAAGATCAGAAGGGTCCAAAGCTGCTGGAGAGTGTCCAAAGGAGGGACACGGAGCTGG
>JACBWW010000163.1:28178-39715 GCA_020086605.1 Lanius collurio | reverse complement strand
TTCCTGGTGCTGGGAGCAGACCCCTTCCTCACTCCCGTGTGGGATCACGCCATCCCACCCCATGGCACACTGCTCTCCCACCATGTTGGACTGGGAAAGGCTTCACCCTGCCCAGGGGTGCATTTGGGGTGCAGAAACCTCCCTGAGGGCTGGTTCAGGGACCCTGTCAGCTTCCCCAACCTGTCCCTCCTGCAGCTGGACACAGAAGCCAGTGATATCCTCAAGGAGCTGCAGGTGAAACTCAACAATGTCCTGGATGATCTGAGCCGAGTCTTTGCCACCAGGTACATTTGGGTGGGAGGGCAGGGGCAGCAGGCAAAGGAGAGGTCTGGGGGTCCAGAAGCTGTGACTGGGGGCTCTGGGGAGGATGTGCTGAGCTACCTGTGTGTTGTGGTCCCCAGTTTCCAGCCACACATCGAGGAGTGTGTGAAGCAGATGGGTGACATCCTGAGCCAGGTGAAGGGCACTGGCAACGTCCCCGCCAGCACCTGCAGTAGCGTCGCACAGGACGCTGACAACGTCCTGCAGCCCATCATGGACCTGCTGGACAGCAAGTGAGTGTGGGGGGCACCTGGAACCCCCACCCTGCCCCTCCTGGCCTCGTCAGGGGGTGTGAGGGACCTGCAGGGTCGGGGTGACGCGGAAGGGGTGACACGTGGGGCCCTCCAGCGCTGTCTCCTCTGCACAGCCTGACGCTCTTCGCCAAGATCTGCGAGAAGACGGTGCTGAAGCGGGTGCTGAAGGAGCTCTGGAAGCTGGTGATGAACACCATGGAGAAGACCATTGTCCTGCCCCCGCTCACAGACCAGACGGTGAGTGATGGGGAGAGGGACCAGGGACCCTGAGACACAGGTGACTGACTGGGGCCAGTGTGGGACATTGCTGGCCAGGTGCCCTCACTGGCACCTGAGAGGGTGGGGACTTCACTGACATCTCCAAACCTGTGTCCGGCTCCTGGCCGGGGAAAGGATGGAAGAGAGATAGGTCATCCTTGCCCCAGGACCTTCTTGGTTGGCTTTGCCAAAGGACCTTCCTGCCACCTCCCCTGTGGCATCAAGAGGGGACACTGGCCCTTTCTTATCCATCCTTCCCTCAGAGCTGGGGCAGCATCCCATGCCACACTCACCCACACTGTAGGCATGCTCCCTGTGCCAGGAGGTGACTCCAGATGCTCCTGGAGTGTGGGGATACTGCCTGTTGGTCTTGCTGAGGGGCTGGGGGTTTCATGAGGATGGGGCCATATTCCCCAGCAGGGCTGAGCTGTTCCTTGCTCCTGGGGGTTTTAGGGAAGCAGAGCAAACCCAGGGAATGGTCCCACTCTGAGACTCCATATCACATCGCTGTTTGTCTGCTCCCCCTGCACCTGAGGCTTCCTGGGGCGGCTCCCTCGAAGTCAGGCAGGAAGGGGTGACCCCGAGTGCTCTGGACCAGCACACACCCGTTCCTGTCACTCTTTGGTGGCTTTTGGCACTGTTACAAAGCTGGGCTCAGGCTGTTCCTTGGAGTTGCTGGCACTATCAGCCTTTATGTCACTTCCTGGGGCTGTGGAGCTCCTGTGCTGTGTCTGCGAGTGCTGACATGTCAGCCCTCAGTGGTGCCACCTCACTGGCACCGTGTCACAGCCCTGAGCCTGGCTCAGGTCAGCCCCACATCGCTCCTGACCGGGATCACACACCCTTGGCCAAAGGGGGCCAAATCTCATAGGAATGCTGGTGCCACCGAGACCCAGTCCCTTCCCAGTCCCCATCCCAGTCCCTTCCCAGCTGTGCTCTGGAGACACTGGGGCCTGTGCTAGGGCAGAGGAGGGGGCACAGACACGTGGCTCTGTTGGGCGATTCTCCTGAGGGCAGACAGTCCCTGGAGAAGGCTGTGCTGGGACTGGTCCCTCGGGCAGGGGACATCCTGCCCATGCGTCCCTGGGTGCCAGCCTGCAGGGTGGCCGGACAGGTTGATGGTTTGGGGGTCCATGTCAGAGCTGAGTGTTGAGTGGGGTCCCTGGAACTGAGCCTTCCTGGGGCAAAGCCCCCCCAGTCAGGAGGGACCGGGCAGGTGGGGATGGGGCCTTTGGGGGCTGTGGAGCCCTGCGGTCACAGGGCAGTGACACCGAGTGCTGCGGATGGGGGGTGGGGGGCAGCCAGGGCTGGCACTGGGGAGGATGGAGGAGGCGGGGGCCGACACTCACGTCACGGTTGTTCTCTCCAATTGCTCCTCTCGCCTCTCAATGGCAGATGATTGTAAGTACGGCAGCTCCCTGTCTGTCTGTCTGTCTGTCCGCTCTGTGTCGGTCCTGGCCTCGCCGGTTCTTGTCTTGTGTGGCTGCCCGTGCCCTGCCCACACCCTCCTTCGACTCCTGACCTGGTCCGGCTCCTGGTCCCCACCCCTGTGCTGCCCGCCTGGCACTGGCTCCTGGCTGGCACATGCCAGCAGCCCCTCCGGGATGTGGTGGGTGGAGAGGTCTTGGACAGATTGGCAGTGCCGGGATGTGGGGAGGGACATGGGCAAGTGGTGGGGTGGGAGGGGACGGTGATGGCAGTGCCATGTCATCGGGGACTGCCAAACCAGGGCTCGTGCTGAGGGCAGAAATGCCGCGGGAGGCACGGGCAGGGAGTGGTGTGTGCCTGGAGTCAGGGCTGCTCTTCCTGTCCCTCGTGCCTCAGTTTCCCCTCAAGGCCCTGGCTGGGGTCTGGCTGTGCTGGGGGTGAGGGCAGAGGCTGTCCCTGCCAGGAGGAGTCTCTGGGGGGGGACACGACGGTCCCTGGCCCCGGTGCTCGGTGGCAGGGCCGGCTGCTGGCACGAGTTGTGAGGCTCCTTCCCTGGTCAGGATACGACCCTGGGAGCCTGGACTCCAGGTTTCCTTCTCGGCATCGCTGCTGGGTCCTTGCATGGCTTTGACTGAGCAGTTTCCTTCTGTCCTCTTCTGACCAGTCTGTGGCTGTGGGTTTATGCCCCTGGGGGCAAGTGAAGGGCAATCCCCCCCCCAGTCCTGTGCCCACCCCTGCTGTGACTCAGGCACCCATGCAGGAAGATCAGTGGGAGTGAGCTGTTGGGTGCTGGTGCCAATCCCTGCGGGAACAAACAGCCTTCTGCTGTCCCCCAACACCTTTTGTGTCCAACAGCAGCATTTGGGGAGGTCCTGGGGGGCAGCCTGGGGCTGGCTGAGTGTCCCCTCAGACCTCATGGGGACCTCACAGGGACCCCATGTCCCAGCCTTGCTGAGGCTCTGAGGACAGAGCAGTGTTGGCTCTGTGTGGTACAAGCTCCTCTTGTTCACCCATCACCCTGTGCCAGGGCCAGAACCCCTCCTGGCAGCCCTGCTTGGCCCTCCCTGTGCTGCTTGTTCCTTCTGAGGCTTCCTGGCCAGCTGACTCCCTGCACCCCTCTCCTAATTCCAACATGCCCCAGTCCACCCTGAGGGCTGAGTTTGCCCCCCCCGTGGCACTGCTGCCTCATTTCACACAGTGTCTCTTTCCTGGATCACTGTGGGGTTCTCACTGGGTCACTGTGGGGTTCTCACTGGGTCACTGTGGGGCTGTTACTGGGCCCAGCCCTGCACAAACCAGAGCTCTGCGTGCTAAACCCAAATCCCAGCTACTCCCTCCCTGCTCCCTCCCCAGCGCTGGGAGCACCTGCCAGAGCTGGAGCAGGATGTGTGGGGGCACCAGAGCCTGCCCACACACAGCTGGATCCTGTATTCCAGCGAGGATCATCCCTCATGGATTCAGCATCCCTGCATCCCAGCAGTTTCCCAGTGTGAGGACAAGTTCTCCAGCAGTGCCGCATCCTGCTTTCCAGTGGGGATCCAGCACCCTGATGACACCACTGAGTGTCCTGGTGGGGACCAGTCCCCCACTGGCTGTCCTTCAGGAGCTCGTGATGTCTCTGCCACCTGTGCCCCTGTGTCCTGTCCCACGCTGTCCCCCCACCCCACACTCAACCTCTGACATTGCTTCTACAGGGCACGCTCTTGAGAAAACATGGCAAGGGGACAGAGAAGGTAAATAGCTGTGGGCTCCGTGTGTGTCACCGCCCCGGGGCCACACCCGTGGTCTCACACCCGCCTGCTGTGGAGGTCCCGGCTTGTCCGTGCTTCCTCTGTCGTGCTGTCTGGATGTGCTGTTGCCTGCGTGGTGTCGTGGTGAGGTGTGCTGTGCTGTGTGCTGGGGACAGTCCCGGTTCTGTGTGTCCCCGGGGTAGGGAGCGGGGGCTCTGTGGTGTTCAGTCCCCGTGGGGCGGATGTGGGGTGTCACCCCTGCCCATGGGGGACACTGCCCCACAGCCCTCAGCCCCAGCTGCCTGGCTGGGACAGCGAGGGGTTGAGACTCCCTGCATGGGAGACCCTCCCACAACCCCATCCCACTGTGGGGGGCTCAGGAGGAGGGTGACCCCCCATGCTGGGCTCTCCTGGGTACAGTGGGGGCCCTGGGGCTGCTGAGATCCCCCGGATCTCTGGGCCTGCACCCCCTTCCTTGCTGAGCCCCAGCCCTGCCCCAAGGGCATTCTCCAGCACTTGGGCTCTTGCCCTGTCTGGGGGCTCCTCACCACAGGGTGGGGGCCCAGCAGTGACCCCAGCCTGCTCCCCAAATCCTGGTTCTTGGGAAGAGCCATGCCAGCATCCGTCTGGGCAAGGCCTGCGGCTCCTCCTCCTCTGCTGGGGGATGCTGGCTCCTGCCCAGTTTGCTGAGTGTGCTGGGGGAGCTGATTCCCTCTGATCTCCCAGCCCCAAACAGGGTGGGGAGCAAACCTGCCCCCCTCAGAAGAGACCTGGCACACTCATCACAGCTTCCCCAGCACCAGCATGGGGCTGAGCCTTCACAGCTGTGAGCTGGTGCCAAACTGGTGACACCAGTGGAAGAACTGGGCACAGCCAGAGGAGAATACAGGGCCAGAGCCCTCATGGCTGGGGGATGTGGGGGGCCTGGAGCTGCGGCCGAATTCTGCTGGGGCCACCAGTAACTGTCCCTTGCTGTTCTCTTCCAGAGCAGGGTGAAGCTGCCCAGTCACACTGAAGTAAGGACATGGCTCTTCTGCTCCCCACTTGGCACTGCTCTCTCCCCTTCCCTCCTCCCTGTCCCTTGTCCCTTGTGCTCTGGGCTGGGGGCTCCCAGCTCAGTACAGTGTCCCGTTGTGCTCTGCTTTGGGGACACCAGTGTCCCCAGCTCCCAGCCTGTCCACTGACTGGGGGAGATGGGAACAGTGAAGGTGGAATTAATGGGGCAGAACTGGGTGGGCAGAGGGGTGGGCACAAAGGGTTAATGGGAGGGATACAAAATGAGGGCATGGAGGGGGCAGACCCTTGCAGAAGATGATGGTTATCGGGTGAGATGCTGAGGTTTCTGTGTTGGGAAGGACTGGAACTACTGGTACTGGAAGAGGGAAGGTGGCGGAGGCCTCTGGGCCCCAGTTTACCCAGTTACATTTGCACACTGGAGGAGCTTGTGCTCAGCCCAGTAAGAGGTGCCAGCCCAGGGCAGTGAGCGGGATCTGCCCATCCAGGGGGCTGCTGTGCCCGCTGGCCCCATGGAATGGCTCCATGGCCCCAGCCATGGTGGGGGCATGGGGCAGGCAGAGGCAGCCCAGGTCTCCCACCTGGGGGGCTCCCTGGAGTGCCAAGGGCTGGGAACCTCCTGGGACTGGGGGCTCCGTGTGGCAGGGGCTGTTTGGTGGCTGTGGGGTACAAGCCACATCCTCCCTGTGCCCGCTGTCCCTCGCGCTTGCTCTCTGCTCCCACCATGTCCGATGTCCGAGTGGTCAGTGCCGTGCTGTGCCAGGCCCTGCTGGATGCAGGAGCAGGTGCTTGGAGCACAGGCAGCAGGATGGGACTCTTGGGCTGAGCTGCTTGTGCTGAGCAGGGCATGAGGTCCCTGACCCCAGGGTGACGTCCTGCCCTGGGGCCCCCAAGCCTGCAGCCTCAGGCCTGTGCTGAGAGCTCGGGCTGAGACAGGGGCTGCCGGCCTGGTACCTGTGTCACCTTCCTGCCTGCAGTCCCCTGGAGCCTGGGGGAGCCCCTGGAACTGCAACAAGCTTCTGGCAGGATGTGCCCAGCCTGCCCATGCCACCCTCAGCCCGGCTGCTCACCGGGGCCGTCCCTGTCTCTTTGCTCTCTGCAGGGCACACAGATGATTTTCAACGCAGCCAAGGAGCTGGGGCAGCTCTCCAAGCTGAAGGTGAGGGCTGGGGGTCACCAAGCTGAAGATGAGGGCTGGGGTGCTGGGGTGCTCTCTGTTCTAGGGTGGGTGCCAGTGCCACTGCTGCCAGGACCCCACCACTGCCCACTTCTGGCTTGGCTGGGGTGAGGGCAGCGAGTTCCTGGCCCTGTGCTGAGAGCAGGATTTGTGCCCCCCAGGACCACATGGTGCGTGAGGAAGCCAAGAGCCTGACCCCAAAGCAGTGTGCCGTGGTGGAGCTGGCGCTGGACACCATCAAGGTGAGGGCACTCTGGGGTGCTCGGGGTGCCCCCGGGGCTCTGACTCTGAGGCACAGACATGGGGAGCACCAGGGGGACCCTGGCAGAGCTGCTGAGCAGCCTGAGGCCTTTCCCCCTCCAGCAATACTTCCATGCCGGCGGCGTGGGGCTGAAGAAGACGTTCCTGGAGAAGAGCCCCGACCTGCAGTCGCTGCGCTACGCCCTGTCCCTCTACACCCAGGCCACAGATCTGCTCATCAAAACCTTCGTGCAGACCCAGTCGTCCCAGGGTAGGACACACTGCCCTGGCCCCCCGGGCCCTCGTCCTCCCCACGGGCTCGGCTGCTCCATGGCCAGGACCCACCTTGGCTCTGTCCTAGTGGGGCTGGGGGTCCCAGCCAGGCTCACGGTGGGGGAGAGATGGGTGGGGAAGGAAGGGCTTTTTCCTCCCGTGGTTTGCAGGTGAAGAGGGGCTGTGGGTTCCCAGCAGCATCCTGGCACTCCCCAGCCCCCAGCAAGAACAGTGGGGCCCCAGTGCCAAGGCATTGCTGGACTGGCGTGGAAATGGGTCCTGTGGGTGGGGGGAAGGTCACCCTCTGGCCAGGTGTCACAGTGTTTGTCCCCTCTGGATGGCCCCAGGCACCCAGCACAGACCAATCACAGGGTCCACTGGATCTGGGTGCGGTGCCAGGGCCTGTCCTGGGCCTGCTGGGTGCCCAACCCCCTGATTTGGGCTCTGGGGTGCTGGGGTGCAGTGCAGGATGCTGGGCACCTTCCAGGGCAGGATCAGCCCTCAGCTCTAAATGCTGCCCTTTATTCTGTCCCTTGGCTGCTTGAGGAGGGCCCTCAGGTGCTGGTGGTGGTCACGGGCCACCGCAGGGTGCCCCAGCCAGGCTTGTCTGCGTCCTCGGGGAGTGGGACGTGCGTTTGCTGTCCGTGAGTCTCCTTCAAGGGACGTCTGTCCTGTCTGTGCCTCCTGTGCCAGCCATGTCAGGGGTGTGGGGTTGGGTCTGGTGGGTGCCAGCACCCCTGGGTGTACCCTGTCCCCAGGACCCCACACTCGGAGCTGGGGGTGCCTGGCACTCCTGTGTCGCTGCAGTGTTGTCCGGGTGCTTGGCCGTCAGTCTGTCTGCGAGATCTGATCTCTCTTTCTCTTTGTTTCCCCCCCTCCCTCACTGTTCCCGTTCCCCACACACATCATCTCCTCCCTCCTCTCTTCTTCATCTCTTCCCTCCTCCCTTCTTTTCCATCTCATCCCTCCTCTCTCCGTTGTCATCTCCTTCCTCCTCTCTTTGTGTACTCCGTGCCGTGTCTCTGTCTCTTTCTCTCTCCTTCCCACTAGTTCATGGTGGGAAAGGGATTAGGTTTACCCTTAGTGAAGAGGTTTATCCTGAGAAGGGTACGTGTGCTACTCGCCCGCCCCTGCACCTGCCTGCCGCCGGCCTGGGCCAGTAACAGTCCCGGCACCACGGGCTGGGGTGGCCTGGGGACCCCCCCTCAGCATCGCCGGCCTTGGGGACCCCCAGAACGGGCAAACTCCCACTGCCAGGGCTGCTTTGGGGGGCATTTGGAGGAACTGTGCTCAGCTGTATTGACCACCCCCAGAGCGGGTCGGGGGCTGTCCCCTTGGGAGTAGGGGTGTCTGCTCGCACGCTCTGGGCACCTCACATTGTCCCCAGCACTGCTGCCTGGGGGTGGGCACCCACCATGACTTCCCCTTGGTACCTGTGGCCCTAGGGGAGGCCATTCCACATCCTGTCCCCTTCCTGCCCACCCTGCTGCCCTAAGGACCATTACTAGCCCTGCTCCGGCGTGCTCCGTCTGCCTGTCCTGGGGTGCAGGGAATGAGCCCCCCACGGGCCCTGCTTGGCCTCCATCACACCCCGCTGGGGGCCGGGGCTGCACCCACGCTTGGCCTTCCATGCCCAGCCCCCTCCCCCGCCGCCATCGCCTCCATCCCGGCTCAGCATGGGGGGCGGGGGCCGGGGGCATGGAGGGGAATGTGCCATCGCCAGCCTCGCTCCGGCCTGGCACCCTCGGTGATACACGGGGACATGTCCTCCTTCCACTGGTATTCCCACCCTGAGAGCTTTCCATGGAGCCCTGTTGGGTCTCCATGGCCCCATCAGACCCACAGAGCCTCTGTCTCTGCCTTGCACCCCATCCTTCGCCCATGGGTGCATGCACAGCTCTGGGGTGGTATGGGGGGGGCTGACCTGTTGGTCACAGGTCACCCAAGGTCCCCAGGCTCGGGGACCCCTGGGCTTGATGTGGTCCCTGGGATGGAGGGGTACGAGGGGGCAGGTCAGCCTCGAGACACTGGTAGGGCTATGGCTGCCCTGGCTGGGTCCCTCCTGCCCAGTGCTCTGCCCATGACACTGTCACCCCTCCGTGGCCAGAGCAGGGGGAGCTGGGCCACTATCCTCTGCCCCATCCCAGACAGGCCCCTCAGCCCTGCCTGGGCAAGGGGGCATTCACAGGGTTGGGATGGCAGAGTCAGCCTGGTGCTGGGGGGGTCCTGCCATGTCCATCACAGCTGCTGCACCCACACTGCTGTGCCCACAGCCCTTTGGGCCACACCCCACGATGGGTGACCTGCCTCCTCTGTGGGGTTAGCATTGGGCAGGGGATGCCAGGAACACTGGGAGAACTGGCACTTACATCTCCTCCCTCTGTCACAGGCTCTGGTGTGGATGACCCCGTTGGGGAGGTGTCCATCCACGTGGAGCTCTTGACCCACCCCAGCAGTGGCGAGCACAAAGTCACCGTCAAAGGTGGGTTCTGCTGGCCGGGGTGCCGGGCTCTGGCAGGGGACAGAGCTCCATGAGCCTCAACTGTCCCCTCCTTGCAGTGGTGGCCGCAAATGACCTCAAGTGGCAGACGTCGGGCATCTTCCGGCCCTTCATCGAGGTCAACATCATCGGGCCCCACCTCAGTGACAAGAAGAGAAAATTCGCCACCAAATCCAAGAACAACAGCTGGGCCCCCAAGTACAACGAGAGCTTCCAGTTGTGAGTGGCACCACGGGCTGGGGACATGGGGACAGGATGTGGGAACCTCCTGGGGTCTGCCAGTGAGTTTACTAATCCCCAATGGGATGTTTTAGGCATTTTCTCATTGGTAAAAGCAGGGAGACGGGGAAAGGAGTAAAAAGGAAAAGGCTTTTTTAGGGGTGGGGACAGCAGCCATGCAGGGGCTGTTAGAGGGCTGGGCTAGGGGTGAAATGTGACCCCAACGGTGCCCGTCCCTTGCCCCCCCGCAGCACGCTGGGGACAGAGACAGGCCCCGAGTGCTACGAGCTGCAGGTGTGTGTGAAGGATTACTGCTTCGCCCGGGAGGACCGCACCGTGGGCATCGCCGTGCTGCAGCTGCGGGACATCCTGCAGCGCCCCGGCTGCGCCTGCTGGCTGCCCCTGGGCCGCCGCATCCACATGGACGACACCGGGCTCACCGTGCTCCGCATCCTGTCCCAGCGCAACAACGACGAGGTGGCCAAGGAGTTCGTCAAGCTCAAGTCGGACACGCGCTCGGCCGAGGAGGGCAGCAGTTAAACTCCTCTGGCCCCCCAGCCCTCGCCCCCCGCTCCCAGCCCCCTGACAGAATCCTCCAGCCGTGTATAAGCCATAGGAGTGGCCGCAGAGGAGTCGCCGTCGCGGCCCTGGGGAGGGGGTGCTGTGGCTGCAGTGACAGACCCTCCCTTCCCTCCCTGGCCACGCTGGCTGGGTGACAGCGGTGCCGGGCACTGCCAGGCCCCCGTCCCACCCCGCAGGAAGGTGCTGGGGCTGGGGGGCTGCAGGGAAGGGCTGGACCCGAGCCTGGGTGAGGGCAGCGATCTGCCTTTCCCCAGCCTGTCTGAGATGGAGGAACCCCAGTGGCCCATCCCTGGACCTCCACTGTCCCACCCAGCCCCAAACCTCACCGAGTGACGCAAGGAAAGGGCTGGGGAGGGTGTGTGTGTGTCGTGCCATGTGCGGGTGTTGGCGAGTGGCTGGCACAGCTCGATGGCCCCTTGTCGCCATCCCTGGTGTGCCCTGAGGGCAGGGCAGCTCCCAGCCCTGAGCACCTGTACATATGTAAATACCTGTACATACAGGGCAGCTGGACAGGCTGTGTCCTGCACCCGGAAGGGCTATTGGGGCTGTTGGGTTGGTGGGTGCAGCCCCCACGTGCCCTGCACAGGGTCCCCTCCCTGGCTGGCAGCAGCATCACCAGGGTCGGGAGCAGCAGGGAGCAGCCCCCGGCCTGTATCCTGTCTTCCCTGCCTTGCTGCCACTGTGGGCTGCCCCACTGCCCCCCACAAGGTGCCAAGGCTGGGGGAGGCAAGGGCTGGGGCCACCAGGGCAGAGGGACTCCTTCCTCTTTGCTCTGGCCGGTGGGGACCAGCATCCCTGAGCAGTGCAGCCCATGGGATCTCCTTGGCGCAAGCAAAACCCTTCCCACCCTGCCCCAGAGACCCCCTCCCTCCAGTCCCCCAGTAAGCACCAGTTCTGTGCCCCCAGTTCCCCAGTGAGCACCATTTCTGTGTAGTAAGTGGTGTGCATGTCTCGTGTGAGTGCCTGGGAGGCCTGGGTGTGTGGTGGTGGGGTGGCCACCCCAGCCGGCCAGTTTGCCCCTGGGGCAGACAGAGGCCTCATGACCCCACAAGTCAATACAGCTCTCTCAACCCCCTCCCATCCCAAAACAGGGTACCCCGACCGGCCCCCACGCTCCTTTTTTAGAGGGTTTGCCTGGGACCAAAGGGTTTCACTTTCCTCTCTCCTTTCTGTTCAATGTTTACACCCTTTTTCTACCGGCTGCTCCTGCACGGCCAGGCTGGGGCTCGGCCCCACACCCGACCGTGGTGTCCCTGGCCCTGTGCCCCCTCCCCAGACTGTCCTGTTTGGCATGTGATTGAACTGACCAATTCTGCTCCTGTAGCACAGTGTCACCGATGCCTGTGTGTCTGTCCCGCCGGTGGCGGCGGCTCCCATGGATGCATGACAGTGAGATGTTTTGCACTATTTTGAATTTTTTGGGCTCTGTAAAAATATTTTATTATAACTGACATTAAAAAGCACACCCTTCACTGCGGCTCCTGTGGGGAGTTGGGAGGGGACAGGCACCTGGGGGACCCCCAGCCCCACTCCCATGCCAA